>WHYT01013560.1:50445-154279 GCA_009806455.1 Tetrax tetrax | reverse complement strand
AATATTGCAGATGGGACACTCACTTCTCATTTGCTTCTCCCCTGTTATTTGAAGAGCTGTACCCAACCAAGCCACACACAGGGCAAGAAAAACTGCAGCTTATACTCGCTCCTCTGGCAACTCCCTGTGCCATCCCCACCTTCGTCCCCAGTGATGGGATCCTTCAGCCACCACTGCTCCCAAACCAGCTTGGCAAAGCCACACGGTTTGCATTTGTCCTACCTGCGAGCCGAGATCATGGTGGCAGCCCTTCCCCATCATCACCCAGGCACCGAGGGACTGCAGTGGGGACATGCGTGCCCTGTGCCATTGACACTGCTGGGGGGGGGGGTCCACACAGGCAGCCCCCGCAGGAGCACAGTCTTGCCTCTGAGCTGCCTCTTGCATACTGTGGGGTTAAGGCTTTCCTCTAGAGAACAAATCTCGTTCAACTGCCCGAGTGCTGTTTGGCTGTGTGACAGCCAGCTGCTCTGGCAGGTGACTGGGAACATTCTGTTGCATGATCTTTACAGTTTCAGGGAGGAGAAGCTTCCTCACAGCTGAGAGCGGCAGCAAGCAAAGAAAACGCATGTCATGATGTGCCTACAAAAGACAGGGTCCATCTTGGCTAGGTCCCCACCAAGGTCTCCACAGCCATTTGCACCGGGGATAGGTCACTTCTGGCTCCAGCCTTTTGCCAGTGAACCGGCGAAAGGGGACAAAGCAAATCATCCAGCTGGCAGCTGCAGAGATCTTCCTGCAGAATTGACTGTGCAAGAAGGGCTGGGTTTTGGGTGTGCTCCCCTCGCGTGGCACCCAGCCCGGTATTGTGAGGGCTCCCTCTGAAGCAATGTGTGGGAAGTGGTGGCAGAGGGACCCCAGCACGGGGGAGTAGGAGGGTGACAGTAGGACCTCGGGGACAGGCTCTTCATCCAATGCTTGCACTGATGCAGCAGGCCGGCGGCAGTGTCCGCGTGTAGAGTTATTGCTGATGATGGGGTCATGTTGGATTTTAGATTGGTTGAACTAAAGCCAGAGGTCAGTCCAGCAAGAAAGAAGCTGCTCTGAGTTGCTGGGTGCTGCATTGGTACCCAGTTGCTGCAAGACTTCCGAACTTCCAGATGCCATTAAAAGTCAGGACAGAACGGTATTGCAAATGTCCTCCCAGAAGTGCAAAGTTGTGTTGCCTGGATGGCTTTTCTACACCAAAAAACCTAGCAGGCACCACAGGCCACCCATTACCCAGCAAGTCGTTTCCCTCTGCAGCCCCAGCCCCCATCAGAGCTGCTGCCTCCCTTCCCTTGCTCCTGCCAGAAGCAGAGAGGCTCAGCCAGGATGGAGGTGCCCCATTTTCTTGTGCAGGGGCAGTTCTGCAACGTGTGCTGAAATCAGGGCATCTCTGCCGGGGTTGCAGGGGTCACACTTTGGCCCACCAGCTTTTAGTGATGATGACCATGCAGCAGCAGCAACCTTTTGGAATCACAGGATGCTTTAACTGCTCCCTCGTGTAAGTCCTTAACGACATGACGATAAAGTTTTGTTCTTTGTATCACACCCATTATACAGCGTTTGTGCTTGTGGATTTTATTGTGATAGTCCAGAGCTTTCAAATGGACTTCCCAGTTTATGAGCTCAGCCACTTACGTGGGGACAATCAGCATCCTACCTGCAGTTCAGGGAAGGAGCAGTTAACGGCTGGGTGACCCAGCTGCAAACCCAGGTATTCCACCAATGCCTCCCGACCATCACTGCTGCCATCTTTTACTTCACTCCGTATCCTGAGGCCACCGAAGCCATCAAAAGGCCACCAGGGACATCCTTTGAGTATGGGGATTTCCCGCCGGCACAACCCCCAGTGCGGCGAACTCTTGTCACCTGCTCCCCAGCCTTTCCCCATCCTCCACCCAGGGAAAAGGCGCAGGGGCCCACGGGAGGCTGCAGAGGTGGGGCCGGCGCGTGTTGTTCCCCAGCGCTTCGGGACTGGTAGAACAGCTCTTAGAGCACAATTTTACTTGGCAAGGGCTGGTTTTGTAATGAAAGAAATAAATAAGTGCCATCCTGCTCTGCTAGGAGGTTGAAGCATTTCCTTTCTTTTTTTTTTTTTAATGATCTGTTTGTACCGAGGCCAAACATTGAATACTTCAGCCTCAAAAATAGAAGTTTCAACAAGAACCATAATTGGGAGGAGGCTAAAACACAGGCACTCTTGTGTCTTTATCTATGCTGCCGCGAGACAGCTTTTATTTTATTTTAATTTTTCCTTTAAAGTAGAACCGAAGGAGTGCGTTGGTGCTGCACGCTGCTGACTCACCACCTCTGGAGACAGCATTGCCCTACGTATGTGCTCCATACGCACCCCCACCGACACCCAGCCACCTGGGGCACCAAACCAGGCCAGGAGCGAATGTGCCCATGGGAGATGGGGGTAGCCGAAGGATTTGGAGGGAAGGGGTAGACTCTCCCTGCCCACGTGGAGGTCTTCTCCTCTTCTGCCCTGCCAAGCTTCTCATGGACTGGAAGCGGGCGAGCCCCCCAGCCAGCATGGGAGAGGGAGGCAGACACAGGACTGGAGGCTGGCGGTGGGGGAAGGGATGGTCCACCTTTTTTGGCAGCACCTTGCAGTTAAATGAGCTTAAAGCAATCATGAAACCATAGGGTAGTATTTCATGCCTCTTTGCTATGGTCTCACTCTTGAAAGCGCCAAAACGAGCGCCAGCTAGTTCGTGTAAGACGAACGTGGATGGAGGACAATAAGGTCTTTCTTAGGTCCCATCCAACAGGCATTGGGTAATAAAAATTTAAAACTTTTATGCCCTGCACTCAATTCAGAGCTGCAGAGGAAGCCCCGCTCTAGCAGCGCAGTACAGGAGCACTTCTACCAATTTCAGCGAGCACCCTGCAGGCAGACAGCTTGCAGGGACAGGCTCAGGGAGTTTCAGGAAGCTGCAAAATCAGAGTAAATAATAATAAGCAGAAATAAAAAAATAAATCAGAAATGCATTACCTGCTCTGAAGGAACTGCTCTCAAATTTCCTTCAAAAAGAAAGAAAAGATCACCATGTTATTTACATTCCATTTAACTCCCTGAAAAACCCAAACAAACAAGGGTACGGTATTAGGTAACTCTTTCACTTTTTTGATAGGACACAGCCATTTTATATCCTGTTATTCAATGGGTGAATTAAAATATTTAATATATTGCTTATACAAGTCTATACACGTAGGATACGTATATTCCCTCAAACAGTACACCAAGTTAAAGCAACCGTGATTTTTGCGGGTAGGACAGCGTGGAGACATGAGACCAGCGGTGGATCAGAGTTCTCCCATCGTCCCGACTCGCTGGGGAGCCGTTGCGGGAGTGGGACGGACGCGTTGTGACAGAGCCATGGCTGCAATGCACCTCTCTACTGGGAGTGGGGCAGCTGTAGGGTGGTGGATCTCGATACAGGCTGCCTGCCCAAGTGCTCGTCTTCTGTCTCGGGAGGGTTTTGCTGCCCATGTGCTGTCAGGTTGCTGCTGGAGGTGCTTGAGGATGAGGCTTCGTGTTATAGCTTGAGTCAAATTAACAGCTGCCAACATCAAATGAAGTCCTGCTGCAGGCAACGTGCTTCTGCCCCTCACTTGGCGCTGGTTGTGGTGTCCTCTGATCCCCAGGCACGGCAGTTTGGGTCAGGGGATGGACAAAAGCCCATGCAAAAGAAATCTTTTTTTTTTTTCAGTTGGGTTAATATGCTGGCGGGCGCCTGTGTGATCCCATGAACGTGGGCAAAAGGTGGTGGTGAGGGGGAAGCAGGACCTTCCCATCTCGATGCTGGCAAGCTGCTAGTTCAGCTTCAGTGTAAGGTGGAAGTGCACCCGTAGCTGGCTTGTTTGAAACTATCTGTTTTAGTTGTGGCTGTAGGAACCACAGTTCTGCCTCGACTTTCTGCATCAGTGTGCCTGGAGACTGGCTCAGTTCCTACATTCCTGTCAGTACAGTGATGGGGCACCCGGACAAGGCAGAAGATAAAAATCCTCGTCTCACCCCTTACGCAAATAGTCTTACACATCCCTTCCTGGCTGACTTTACAGGATGACTCTTTCACCGTGACTTTCTCGTGCTGGACTACTCTCTCACACCATTGTGCTACTTTGACTCTGCTACGATGGAGACACCAAACACTGCCGAAGCAAGACAGCCACATTTGTTTACTCCACCACCCCCCGCAGAAGTGGTGTAAAAAGCTATTTCACAAGCCATGCAGGTGGCGAGCTCTGCAGCTGGCCATTACACACCAAATAACAGAGCAACAAAGACGAAAAAAAATGTCTGTCTTTGTTAAATTGTCACTAGCACTGCAAGATAAGGAGATTCATTCCATCACTTGAGGTCTTCTACCTTGCGAGAGGTCGTAGCCGTTCCTCATGCCCCTCCCTGCTAGGTATAGACAAACCAAGCTCACCCTGCAACGCCACTGCCTGACTTTCCTTCTGAGATCCAAGTTCTTCAAGATATTAATCATCAATCAATTTCTAGCTTCATCCCCATGTGCATATTTGGAAGAGACTCGTTGGCTTACCTTCCTGGCTGCTGGAAAAGGGTTTCTCCATCGGAGAGGCGGCACAGCCATCCGCTCCGGGCTTATGCTGGCTGTCCTCTGCCTGTCTCCAGCTGGTGGGTCTTTAAAAACAGAACAGAAGTGATAGGAGGGGAGGGAACAAGGACTGAAGAGTTGGGGAGACACTGCTTGGCAGAGCAAAGCTGTTTTGTTTGTTTTCCATCTTTTCAAATACACAGCAGCCCGTGTAATTCCCTGGCTACAAACCATAGCTCTTTTTTTATCAGACGCCAGTACGTTTGTTGACTGAGCGTCACCAGGATCACTCATTTGGCTGTGCAGTCACCCCAGCGCCATCCTGTCATTCAAAGATGTGGTATAAAGCTGGTGGTTTTTTTAGCAATTAAAGTTTTGTTAAACAGGACAGGCTGGGGGTGTGTAACACGTGGCAGGCGCCTGGCACCGCGGCAGCCCCGCACGGAGGTGGTCGGGAGAGGATGATGTCAGACCCAAAAGGCAGCTCTGATTTTCTCTGATTTTTGCAGTTAAACCTTGTCCCCACACCACTTCCATCACTGAAATCCAAGTTGTGAAGGAGCTGCAGGGAGGAAAACTCCAGCTACGTGCTACGGAAAACGCAGATGGATATTTTTTTTTTTTTTTTTTTTTTTTTTTTTTTTTTTTTTGCTAGTCCCAGTTTCTTCACTCATCATTAATCTCTCCTTATGTAGGCGTGTGGAAAGGCAATCCATTCCCAAGGCAGTGGAACTGGAAATTTGGAGGTTATCTTGTGCTATCTCAGATTGCCGACTCGCTGCTCGTCCTGCTGTCTGCAAACTGCTACGTGCCTGTCAAAGTCCAAGGGACTGCTGCCCTCAGCAAGAACCAGTCGCACAGAGAAGATAAATGTCTCAAGCCAGGCCAACTGGGATGCTCTCTGGGGGAAAATCTCCTCATTTGGGAGGACATAGTCATGTTAAACTCAAGTAGTGTTTTACTCGACCGTGGGTTTCAGATACGACAGCAGTGTAGGTGTGAGAATGGAAGTGTGGATGCTTTTGTGTGGCACCCAATTTGCTACCTGCCACAGTGCAAAATCTCGCTCAGCTTTGATAATGCAAATAATACATTCCAGGTATAAAAAGCCCTTTAGTACTGAACGAGAATGTAAATAATTAAAGAAAAACTCAGATTTTCCCTGCGCCTTTCTCTTCACACTACCAGTTGGGTGATAGATATGCAAGCATCCCAGCATCTGTAAAGCAACTAAAAGCAACTCTCTTCATCAGTTTTCCTGAGACATTTTTAAGCTGCAGTAATGCAACTCTCCCATCACGCTAAGCTTTATTGGTTCAGCAAAAGAAACTAAGGAACTTCATTGGAGACCAGATTATGCTGGTTGCAAAAATGGAGGGATTCTTCTGCTCTTTGACCCCATTATCTCCTCTGTAGTGTCTTGATCAGCTTTCTTACACACAGCCTCGGATTCTGCCGAGACCTGCAAATTGCTTTTTTGGCTGCCAAATTACCATAACCCTTCTATTTTTATGTTTTAAAAGAGCTTAAAACCCTCCATCCTCTTTGGACGTGTCTTTAAAATTGACCAGTACTGGGAGGATTTCATGTATATCCGAAGGCTTAGAAGAAGATGTTACCTCTACTGAGCTTCTAGTTTTACAGTCAACAGACATGAAAAGCCCAGTGGGGATAAAAGGAACTTAACCAGTTCTGTCTAATGCATATAAATCTACCTAAGAGCTCAAGGCACTGGAAGTACTCAGTGCACTACATTTATCTGAGTCTAAGATACAGAAATGGGTCTTCAGCCCACATGCCACATGTCCCATTTTGATGCCAAGTTAATATGAATTAAGAGATTGAGATGAATAAACAAGGTCAGTCCAGGCTGGGCCAAGTTGAATCAATGTAAAATAATTGTAAGTATTTTCTGTCAGCAACACTGGTTTATCTTGGCTCGGGATTCTCAGCGCTATAGATTATAAAATGTTTTCCATGGAACAGTTGGCAGACATTTTATTGATTTTTCTTTGTTTTCTGAATGCTGAAAAAATTTCCATTAAGTATACATGCTGCTCATGTGACAAAGCCAAATGGCCTTTTCAAACTTTTCTTTCTTCAAGTGAGCTAACACGGTAATATGTCAGCAATCTAATTTAATCAAGACAACCTTTCTCTGGAGTCAAGAGGCCACAGAGCGCACCTGATGCATCTTGAGTACTTATGGGCTAATAAGAGTTAATTTTGTATTTTTGAGGTGCCGTACGCATGCTGACTAATTAATTTGCCCAATATCCCTTTGAAGCTGTTAATGTATTATCTCAGTTTTACAGATGTAGAGATTGAGAGTGCAACTTTGTACAGAGCTGCGTATACCTGCTGGCTGTTGTGTTCTCAATGTACATGAAGCTCCTGTTGCCTTCACTGGGGCTGAGCAATGGCAAAGAATGAGAAGGGAGGCTGCAGCAACCAGGCAGGATTAGCAGTGCTGAGCTGCTGGGTCCCACTTCCATGATGAATTTTCTCCACCACATCGCCACATCCCTGCAGCACGCCTCTTAATAGAGTTACTTTGGAACTGAAAATTGCTAGGACAGATAGAGCAGCTTGTAAGATTATGTGTGGATCTGTGGCAGAATGTATTTCTCAGCCTCTGTTCCTTATATTTTAAGATCAGGTTTGCTTTCTGGTTAAAGAGGACTGTCAAAAAAGATAATGGACAGTGGGAGAACACACAGAACTTCCATAACGGTGGTGAATGCTTATTTTGTTTAATTGCATGAAACAATGGAGTAAAAGTAAGAAATTTGTTCAATTTTTTTTTTTTTTTTACATGACACACAAAAGGGCATGCTGTGGGATAACTCTAATTCTCTCCTTCACTATGCTGATTTAACAACCACCAACATATATAGATATGAAAGACTGTAATGCAGTTTTATTTTAATGCTTTCTGAGTTTTGATCAGTGATGCTACAGAGTCAAAATACGCAAACACTCTTCTGAGCTTAAATAAAACCCTTGTAGAGTAGTAGAAATGTGTGTATTTTTAAGTACATAAGCAACAGGAAAGTTTTATGATAAAAATCACTGTGATGATATACACTCTGGCCTTTTAGCCTAATAATAACAAGAGATATCCTAATTAAAATAGGAGTAGTTCTGGTTTGGGGGATGCAGACAAGGTAGATGGATAATAAGCTAAAAAAAAAACCCAACCCAGCTTCACACACATTCTGGTACTACCAACAAATGCAATCTATTTAAACCCACAATGCATTATTGTAAAGAAACAGAATGACACACTGATGGGGAGGAAACTCACACCGCAGCTACCAATGCCAGTGGCGAAGAGTGAGTGCAGCCATTGCTCTGTGCTGACTCTTACGCCCTGGACTCTGGCACGGTTGCCAGAGTCACTAGTTGACTCATCTAGAAACAAGCTGTCCTACAGGGAGTCAATCAGTTCCTTTAACATGTTGCCAAGTGCTACCTTGCTACCTTGGTCCTCTGAATGAGAGCATTTATACCTTCTGGAAATATCTTCCTCATTTACAGGTGGCAAAAGGGTTATGCTGATTAAAATGTTTCCACAAATAGATAACAAGAATAATGAGAGGACAAGAACTGCTAGGCTACAACATATCTGACCCTTGGAAGGAGAGAATGGTCAGTGGCAAACATAAGCCAGAGATCAGAGCTTTGTCTTGCAAAATTATTCACTGCACTGTGCATTGCTGGTGGTCTGTAACTGTCCTGTTCATGTTAGAGTGAAAGAAACCATGCAGCAAATAAAATGCCTCTATCTGGAGCGTTGTCCCAAAATCTTTCTTGCCTGTAACTTACTCTGTGTGTGTATGCACGGTTCAGAAAGTTGACTACAGTTCTCCACCTACAGTCACACTATTGCTACTTTCATAAAATTTCACGGAGTTAAGCCAGTTTTATCTGTCTGTAAAACATATTTTAATCTCAAACTTTTCTCTACTTTCTGACTGTTAAGACAAGAAGAGAAGCCAGACTTCTCCTAGAATAAGTTCTCAAAGAAATAAACCCTTGAGACTCTTACAAATGATCATTCTAGTTCCTGCCTTTTCTGTCCCCATCTCCATCCCAGGCTCTGGCCTTCCTTGTTAGGCAGTGCAGCAAAGGAGATGATGGTGTGAAGAGCTAAATGAAATGATTTGTTAATCATCCAGACTGAAAACTGGGCTTCTGTTACACATATGCAGATGTTAGGCTTCCTGAAGGGCATCAGTAACAAGGTTTATTAAGTAAGTTAAACAGAAATGTCTTCTGCTAGCCTTCACGATTGCCCAGGGCTTCTGCACAGGTGTAATTAATGAGGTACGTCTCAGCTGTCCCAAATTAAAGTTTCTGTCAAAGCTGAAATACAGGGAAGAATGAAGTTCAGGTATGTGCTGGAGATGAGCTTCCAGAAACCTGGGTGAGATACAGATTTGGGACAGTATCTGGGCCTGACAGGGATGGTAGTGTTAGAAATGCAGTAATGTAGGTCAATTGATTTCATGGGTTTGGTGTAATTAGCTGGTACAAAGACGTAAAGCCAAGGCAGGTGAACAGAAGACTCTGGGAAAGAAGAAAGAGCAGCTGTCAAGTACTGTTCCTGCTGAACACATGCAAAGTCCCGTCATGGTGTCTTACAGAGATTAGGGGAACCACTGCTACGCTGGAGACAGCAGAGCCTGGGAGTACCATCATGTTCACTTGAATTCACACAGGCCAAGTGCACATCAGCTTTGTGCGCGTGAGCTATTGGCTTTGTGTGACTTGCAGTTTACTTGTACAGATAAGGGTGTGGGGTTTCTATTGCAAGACCAATGACACTGAACAATGAGGCTCAACTTGCAATGAACAGATTGTTGTTAGGCTGGTAGGGAGTTCTGGAAGTGATTTGGCCCAATCCTCTTCTCAAAGCAGATTCAACTGTTACGTTAGATCCAACTTCAAGGTTGCTTCAGCTCAGGTCTGTGACCCAGTGGGAAGTTGTGATGAGTAATGGCAAAAATGAACAATTGGCACTGGCAAACATCAGAAGATCAGAAAGAGAGCAGCAGTATGTTCCCTCATGTTAAACTTGGAGCAACACTCAGGAGTCCAGATCTGAGCTGATTCTTGTCAGATCACCAGAAAGGACTGTATTTCATAGAATCATAGAATCATAGAACGTTTTGGGTTGGAAGGGACCTTCAAAGGTCATCTAGGCCAACGGCCCTGGAAGGAGCAGGGACATGTCCGAACAGGTTAGGTTGCTCAGAGCCTCATCCAACCTGGCCTTGAACATTTCCAGGGATGGGGCATCCACCACCTCTCTGGGCAACCTGTTCCAGTGCTCTACAACCCTCAGTGTAAAAAGTTTTTTCCTAATATCTAATCTAAATCTACCTCCCTCTATTTTAAAACCATTACCCCTCATCCTATCACAACAGGCCCTACTGAGCAGTCTCTCCCCGTGTTTCTTGTAGGCCCCCTTGAGGTATTGGAAGACCGCTATCAGGTCTCCCCGGAGCCTCCTTTTCTCCAGGCTGAACTGCCCCAACTCTCTCAGCCTGTCCTCACAGGAGAGGTGCTCCAGCCCTCTGATCATCTTCATGGCCCTCCTCTGGACCTTCTCCAACTGGTCCATGTCCTTCTTATGTTGGGAATAATTTGCTGTAGGAAGTCACAGCACGCCAATAGGCAGGGGAGTGAAGCAAACAAAAGCTATGGACTAACCCTGCTCCCCAGACTACAAATCAAGTTCTCAGAGACAGCATCTCATGGATTTACATGATGCTGAGGAGGTAAATCAACAAGTTGCCTACAGTAATACACAAAAGGCATGGCTGAAGTGACTTGGCCAAGACAGGAGGCTGTATTGTGCATGAGGTTAGGGAACAGAGAAGAATAGCAGTAAATCCATTATAAAAAAAAAAATGAATTTTCTTCTTTTGTTTTTCTTGAGGGGAAAGACTTCAGAAGTAAATATGAAATGATTCAGGATGTACATTTATCTCACTGGTGAGCAGAATACATAAACACTTGAAGACTAACGTTAAACAGCATGAGAAATGGAGAAAGTCAATAATGAAACAAAAAATGACCAAGCTAACAAACAATGAAGAGCCTTTACAGGAGGGAGAATGTGTCCTGATATTGATCTTGAAACTGCAGGCAGTGGTTGGAGGCTGAGAAGAAGTGGACAGTGGAAATGTCAGATAGGAATTTGTGATGTGGGAAATTGCTTAGAATAATAATGTTGCTGTGCACTTACAAAGATGCTCAGCTGCAAGCACTATACAGCTGCGATTTCATGAACTTCACTGCATTTTAGTAAGGTGGTGTCACAATTTTTCATGGGAGTTCACTGAGGCAGCAGAAAGCAAATACAATTTAATTTTGGGTTCACATGCTGGATCAATTTAAAAAAATTTCCTCAAATGCTGCTTAACTATCTACCCATTACAAACTATGTCCTTTGCCGATGTCTTGGATGAGGCAAATCACTAGTATAGAATAGAATGGAAAAGGATAGAATAGAATAGAATAGATTATTTCAGTTGGAAGGCATCTACAACGATCATCTAGCCCAACTGGCTGACCATTCAGGGCTGACCAAAAGTTAAAGCATGTTGTTAAGGTCATCATCCAAATGCCTCTTAAACACTGACAGGCTTGGGGCATCAATGACCTCTCTAGGAAGTCTGTTCTAGGGTTTGACCACCCTCTCAGTAAAGAAATGCTTCCTAATGTCCCAATGTGTTTGACACAACCCAGGATGCGGTTTGCCCTCCTGGCTACCAGAGCACACTGCTGGCTTCTGTGGAGCCTGCTTCCAGCCAGCACCACCAGATCTCCTTCTCCAGCCACTCCTCTCCCAATTTATGCTTGTGCCTAACGTGACTCCATCCTAGGTGCAGAATCCAGCATTCTGACCTGTTAAATTTCATCACATTAATCATAGCCCAATGCTCCATTCTTGGCCAGAGAAATAAAACACTGCAATGGCTGCAAACTGAGAACGTGCCTATTTATGTGGGCTCCTAACACTCAAACCCTTCCTTTCTTTATATTGATTTCTTCACCTGAAGAAGACTGATGCAGACTTGGCAGCAGCTGTATTATAGAAAACAAACTCTGTGAAACTGGAGGCAAAACACAAGCTACTGTTATGTGCTTGTAACCGTCTGTGGGGTTTTTTTTAAGCACAGAGAAGAGGTTGTTGGAGTCACCTGTGCCTCAGCAGTTGGCGTTGTCACAGGCAGTGCCTTTAAAACTCAAATTCATGTTGGCAGGCTTCAAGCAGCTGTGGCCAGCCAGAGGAGCTGTGAGAATTTTTCCTTCACAGCTCCTCAAGAGACTACCAAAAACTCTGGGCTCTCCTGGGGGAGGTCAGCTGCAAGCACCGGGTGCTGTGAGGCGGGGGAGCGGGTCGCGTGGGTGGGGAGTTTGCTTTCTACTCACTAACCTGGCAAGAGGCAAACAAAAGCCTCAGGAAATCCCAGAAGTTTATGGTAGCTCCGGCGACTGCAAGGAGCCACGCATGAGGCTCAGCAACTTTTGGTGACCCACCTGGGCCGGCGCGGGTGAACGTGGTCAAGCCGGGAAGCCCACGAGTAGGAGCAAAGTTGAACTCTGCAATCTCTCTCCCAAGACGCCCGACAAAGACAGACACAGGACTGCTGGGGACGGGTGAGTCACAGCAACCCCCGAAAGGGAAAAGGTGAGCTGAAGGGAGGACAGCGTGTTTATAGCTTGGGATCAGAGGTGTGTTGGGATTAGTCTCTGCTTGAGTGCGCTGTTAAAGGAGCTCCTGTTATTGGAGTCCTCTGCAGTCAATACAGTCTCCAGCTTGATCTTACTGTCTTTATTACTTGTCCATATGAATACAGTGCTATCTTCATTCCGACAGTGAAGAGACAATAATTGTGCACTATATTATTAAAAGCAGGTCCCATATCCAAATCCATTAGATATCTCTGAATAGGCAGTGTCCTGTATCCTAAACATTGTAGGCTATGGATACAATTAATATTTCACTAGTGGTGTGCAGCTGGCACAATGGATATTATATCTAATACTGCAAAAGCTCAATCTCTTTATGTGAGGAAAGACAGAAAACTAGGTAACATACAGATTTCCAGAGGAGAAAGAAACATGTTTCTTGACCACATGAAGAGTGTTCAGCATAGTTATATACAAATGGTTAGGATGATTTGTCAATGTGGAAGTTCAATGTTGTACTCACACTAGATTTACTAAAAATGTTCCTACTACAATAGGCAGAGAAAATAAAAATACGTGCATCTGTAAAAATGCGTGCACTGGGAAGAAATAATTTTTTATTTTCTATCAAGAATACATGAAGAAAAATAAGAGAAATAAAAGCTTTTTTAATCTTTGCAGAAGACCTGTTTCACTGTAATTTCCCATCCACTGCAAAGTGGTGTGCTGTTTCACTAGTACAAAAGCATTGAAAAAAAACCAACCAGTCATCAGACTTGTTGTTTCTCTCATAATTTCAGGTTTTAACCAACTTTGAAAGAAAGGCACTCTGAAAAGATCATCCCAGGGACTTTGATCACAGGCTAGTGATGACCTTACAGAAATCTGTGAAGATCATGTCAGTTGTTTAGAAGTTCTGTTTACCACCTGTAACAGTTACATCACAGCTGTAACTGTTAATCGGCTGCATTTCCATTGCTGCATTTCTGTCTTCTGCACACTCACCAAGGAAGGCAGCATTTGCCCAAATGGTTTAATTTGAAAATGGTTGTGCTAGTGCATGTCTGTCTATGTTTCTGGAGATTGCTTTGTGTCCATGCCATGTCCATCTGGCTTCCAAGTTTTTCTTAGTTCCTACTTAATGTTTTATTGTGTTTACAGTCATGACACAGATGAACTGAGGTTGTCAGGAAAAGTTCAGAATATCAAATATACGTTTCAAAAGTATTTTAGTTAATTGTTCCCTCTGCCCTTCCATGGTCTGTTACGGAAATACTAGATTTTCCTTGGCCTTATGAAACATCTTTGATAGACACACAAGTAGCCCGTGGGCCCTCTGCTCACCTGCGGGAACAGCTCTGTGCTGGCAGTCTAACAGTCGGACCAGCAGCAGGCGGGTCATGCTCTCCTCTGTGCTCTGAAGGACGGTCAATGACAGCTTCACGAGACGGGTCTTCTTCGTCTGACTGCCCCAGAAGTTCTGTTAGGGTGAATCAAGATATGATATCAGGCTGACTTAATTTAAAAGTACCAATCAAGTCGCCAACTGTTTGTCTTAGATGTCATTAAGTACAAGACTGTCCTCTCTTGTAATAGATCAGATCAAATGGAAAATCATCCTTGACTTTTCTCCTTCAAAATGAGGCCAAGTAGCTAACAACTAGCAACAATAACAGGTCCAGGAGTTTTTGGAAGGGACAGGGTGTGCGTTGGCTTCAGCTAGCAAGAAGGAAATGCCTTCTCTCAGTTGTCAACTGAGTTGTCTAGCTGGCTGCAAAGGCTGCTGCGTGCGAGTATTTACTGTTGCCATACAGGTCAAAGTCTCACCAATTGGACTGTCCCCCTAGAAAGGTATATGTAACTCCTTCCTTAAAAATAAAGACTTTCCTTAGCTTTGTTTCAAAATATTTTGGTTCACAATTAAGACCTGAAGTCTTCAGGTAGGTGAAGGAGAGGCCTGCAATTCCCAACATCCAGTCTGAGCCCTTCGGGGAAGGAAATTGGTCGAAAATACCTGAACTACTTAAAAATATAGAGGAAGAATTGCATGTTTTAGGTCTAAGACTCAAAATAAATAAATAAATAAATAATAAATAAATAAAAAACTCAGGCTAGCAGAGTTTGGATTAAGGAAAAAAAATCCTGTTACAGATAAAGACTTTAAAAGATTTTTCTAAAAATCATAAGACCCTTTTGCGTTTTTTCTTTTTAAATCTTATTTTTCTTCTCTTGTTCTCTGCCACACTAGATCCTGTATAAGCTAATCTGCACGATACCCATGCCAACACCATGGGCAATGCAAAGAATATAATGCTCTTATGAGCGTTGCCGTACCACTGCTAGTTTACTTTTTGGCTGGAGACCCAGAATGCTCACTGGCTTAGCAGGGCAAATCTACTTGTAAGCATTTCTGAATCTCCAAGTCCTAAAAAGCTAATGCCATAAAATTGCTGTGGACTATTGCTACTCTTCATGCTCCCTAAATATTATTAGCATCTGTGGTGCGAGAGAAGGTGAAGTGTGGCAAGCGATTTGGCTTTCTCAGGGAGCTGATGTTCTCCACCTGTGCTGCTGTTTCCCACACATGGAGCAATGTGGGGAATTGCTGAAAACAACCAAGTTGGTCAGGGGCAGACAACTCCAAGCATGCACACCACATCGCAATAAATAAAGGAGATAAACTGGCCCTCACACAATTTCTCCTCTACTTTGTATAAAAAATCCAAAGAGAAAAAAAAGGAGGAAAGAAAAAAGGTGTATGAGCAATGCTCTATGTCTAGCAAACTCAAATTAAGGGCAAGTAAAGTAGGTTTCTCTGGAGATCTCTTCTTGGGGCCTGTTGAAGAGTAAGCAGCCAAGAGAAGGAGGGGAGCAATACAGAGAACTTAAAAAGGTGCAGGAGAAACTGCTTTTGATGTGCGTGAAGAACTCCAGGAAAGGGCTTAAAGAAAATTCCTGTTGATGTGTGTGTGTTGGAAAAATCCACCACAGCTCCCGTGGGACAAACCTGGATAGCCCTTGCTTGGGAACACAGCTCTCACTGCCATGCTTCCACCTGTGAACCCAGCCTATGGTCCTGAAGAGCCTCCTTCTTCACCTGGCCTTAGCTTTTAAGGAGGGAAATGTTAAATCTTTTAGTTTTCTAAATGTCAATATTAAGATGTATAGGATGAGTCAAGCTGGTGTAATTAATCTTTTTTTTTTCCTCTCTTTTTTTAATTTTTGTTCCATGTCTAAGGCCTATGTAACTTATCCCCTTAAAGTTACAAACTTTCACCAATATTTGATGTCCATGCCTTCTCCTTAGACATCACTCCTGAGCCTGACCTAGCTCCAAGGAGCAGTGGCACTTCAGAACATAAAAACCCAAGAGACGCCGAGAGAGGAGTGTGTATTGAGAAAGGAACCAAAGTAGGATTGGGTCAGCTTTCACTTGATCACTTTCCATCATTCTGTTGACTGGCATTTTCTTGTACCTGCTGAGATGCAGATCTGAACACATCACAGTTCTCTCACATCAAACACTTCGGCATAACCCACGCATGTGCTCTGGGTGGGACCTAGCAGCTCTCTGACATGGCGTGGGCTAAAATTTGGATGTAACCAGTCCTCATGTGGCATATTTCTAATGCAAGAACGCTAAGAGCAATTATAACCATGGCCACTGACTTGGAAATTTTGTGCTGTGGATGCAGCGTGGCTACACCTTGTTAAATAATGACACTGGATCTGTAGGAACCTCAGGGAAAACAGAGCGGTCTGTCATACGCAAGCACGCGTGTAGCCAAAATCGAGGGATGAGCGGGGGTTCGTTCTTACAGGAGTGCAAACAGATTTCTTTGCACTTTTGTATCTAAATTAAATATCTGAAACTGACCTCAAGTTATGAGGACTGAACCTATTCTAGTCTGGGTATACAGCTGCAGCGTTGCAGGAGAACATTAGATAGGATCAGATGCCAGGAGTGGTTCAAATCCACAAAACCATCTGATATGAGCTCGAGAGTAAAGAAATAAACATTTCTGTTGTGGGACATTGGACTGTGTTCCCTACGAGAAACACTGCAGCAGGAAAAACAAATGTGCAAGGAACACTGTTTAAACAACACAGCCCTTCCCAAACCAGAGGCAACACATCACACATTTAATTAAAAAGGGAAGGATTTTGGCAACAACGCCACAGAGCTGGGAGAGGGTGGTGGTCCTCACATCTAGATGAGGGCTCTGGCTAGGGTTTGGCTCTTGATAAAGATTTGCCTTTGTGCTACCATTGGAGGCATCACAAGTTGCACCTAAGATTTCATATTCAGGTAATCTGGGATCTTACTTTGGTTTATTGCACAATAAACTCTTGCTGTTTTTAATTCTAGCCTAGTATTTGCTTATCATGTTAAGATCTGGGGATGTGAATTTGAATCTGAATTTTAAAAACTCAAGAGCTGGTATCGCGGCTAACATTGTTGTTTCATCATTAAAGTCATTTATCAGATGCAATAATATGAATTATATTGTGCTAAAAATCTTTATCTACAAAACCCCATTGTCATGATGAGTATTAGGATAATGTTGTATACACACAACTGCACAACACACATTCTGCATTTCCAAAATTTGCTGATAGCTGCTATTGCTACCTCTAGCACCCATCTGAAATAGCCAAACACATTTCTTCACAAGTCTGCTGAAGATTTTCCTACGCTTTAATGAGCCTGACGCTCTCTGAACACCATACGCAAGTGATGAGATTTCATGCCTTCCCTGCTCATACACGCACCATTATTTAACCGTTATCTATTCTCTTTCGGTTCTGTGTCTGCAAGTCAGAAGCTGTTTCCATTCTCTAGTATCCTCCACTGGACTTTCAGGGATAAAAATGCATTTTCAAACATGCAATTCTATGGCAAAATGAAAATCGTCTTTTAATACAGTTTGCAAAATTGACAGCTCTACTTAACAAGCCATTAAATTATTTACAAAGTAGCAGCTGCTGTTGTAAAAATACAGCCTTTTTTTTTTGGCATGAAAAATAAACTAGTTGATGAGCAAGAGATAAGCCATTTGACTTCTTCTTTGTGTGCCCGGCATGGTACGCAGAGCCAATTCTGTACAATCTGATGTTTACAGAGCAATCGTAATGTACGACCTCCTTAGGCAACAGGGACACAAGGAGCCTTTAAAACGCTGAAGCAAGCATTTAATCAGAACTCTTCATGCTGATCTTTGAAAAATTCAATAAGTTCAAAAATGTAACTCCTTCTAAAGATAAAATATCAGTTTTTTGCTTCAGGAGTTGCAAATATATATCCCAATGAACTCCCAGTGAACCACACAGACTTCAGACATACTGCTCTTTTTTTTTTTTAAAAAAAAAAGTAAATAGTAGAGTTTTTCTGAAAGAAACAAATCAAGGGTCTGAAGAAATGCAAATGGTTAAGCAAAGCAAGTGCTGTAAAATCGTATAGTTTAGTAATAAACCAAACAAACACACCTTGTTTTTTTCAGGCATTGAAACAAATTCTATTTTTTTTCCTGAACAGCTATTTCCATGTGAATAAGTTAATCTCCCCTTTTATTATGCAGTAACTTCTTTCTTTAGTTTTAATTTTTTATTTTGATTTGTTGAAATCAAGCTCTCACGCTTTTGTGAGTTCTTGGTTTTTTTTTTTTTTTTTTTTTAAGGCAAGTAATTGCTGCTGGAGGCATGAGCTTGAGCATGATCTCACGCATTATCAAATTTTTCCACCTCAACTCTATCCCAGGTTTCACAAACTACATTAAGGTATTTCTAAAGCCACTGGGTGAAATTCTTCTGGTATTGAAATTAGTGGGAATTTCCATTGCTGAGTTGAGTGTGATTGGTTCTTTTTTTCTGGCTAAAATGGTTTTCCTGAAAATGTCTTTCTAAATGAACAGATTCCAATAAAACTATTTAGTTTCAGCAAATTCCTGCAGGGAAACCACACAACTTTATTTGTGTATTTGTAAAAACATAACTCTAAACTTCTCTCCTTCTTTGGGTCTAGTTTTTCGTGGCTCCTTATTTTTAGATTATTTTCATGTTGTGTTGTTCATTCCCAGGGCTGACATTTTTTCATTTGACAAATATAAATTGCCAAAATATTACTTTGATAGTACTTTTAAAACTCATTGAGAACAGCTGTTACTGCTGAGAGAGCTGGAAAAGGCATATTAAATCAGGATATCTCTCATTTGTGTTGTAATTTAACAATTTGATACCGGAGAAGATAAGGCACTTCAATCACTACTAAGTAGAAGCAACCCTTAATGGTAGCATAACATGTCATTATTCCACTTGCTGGATATTAGGCTTATTAGCAGCAGCAAAACCGTTTCAGTGGGTATGCCAGGAAATTTAAGAATTAAAACAAAAAGTTATGTGATAAAACTAAAGAAGTAGTTAACATTTACAAACAACTTTTTGGGGTTTTTTTTTTTGTTTGTTTGTTGTATAGACAGTTATATTTCACTTAGCAGTCTTCTGTAGCTTGCAGTGAAACCTGGCTTTAAAACTTTCTGCAAATGGAAATGCCAAGTCTTTACTAGCTCCAGCAGAGATTTCAATCTCTACTACTCATTTGCTCTGCTAGAATCGTACACAAAATTAACTTAACCACTATATAGGCTGAATAGTTCATTTTATATCTCCCTGCAGCCTAGGTAATCAGGTTCCTTAGGAACTACCCTAGCAGTGCCAATATTATTTAATTAAAAAAAAAAAAAAGGTGTGTCTTACTTAGTGATCCAGATGTGGTAGTACCAAGCTGTGATGGGTCGCCAGCTGAAAGATTGAATAACCAAGACTTCGCTTCAATTCCAGGCTTTTTCACTTCAAAGGCTTGACTAGTGTCCCAGCAATGGAGATCTTACACCTCTAGATCTTATCGTATTTCCCGAACCATGTGAAGTCTGCCTGGTAATCTTGGCAGCTGGCAAGCGGCTCTCCTCTCGGCTGCCGATGCATGTTAACAAGCTGGAGTGCCAAGATCCAAGGTGAGCAACCAAGGCTGCTATTGCTCAGTAATTACAGCAGGCATACGAAGGAGGACATTCCTGGTGACTAGGCATTTTCTTTGTTTGGTAAGTGGTACTTTAGACCAGGTCTTTTTTTCTTTTTTCTTTTTTTTTTTTTTTTCATTTTAAGCTACTATCTAGAAATACCTGTTCTGAAGGAAGGCTGGGCAAAAGCTGCTGGTAAGCACAGAGGTTCCCATTGTTCGGAGTGAAGGCTGCAGCATTGGAAATGTGGGTGCGTGTTCCACAGCATCTCAGCAAAAGCATTCAGGGAAGACCTCATTATTCTTAAGTGATGCTCTAGAGACTCCACAGAGGCAAAAGTGCCTCCGGCATTGCAAGCCTCAACCCACAACGGGCAAAGCAGGCGCTGCCGAACTTGCGTGTTCCTTCAGCTGCTCTTCGTGACGCCCGTGTACGGGGCACACCCTCTGCTTGGCACTTCCAGCCCAAGGACTGAGCGTCTCCACTCCCAGCTTCCACCCTCCGGGCATCCAGAGCAGGGAGATGTGCCGGCCAGACCAGAGACCAGAGGCAGGTAGGCTCAGGGGAGAAGAAAACCATTCCAGGGGGTTAATTGAAAGAGAAATACATCTGCAAATACAATATGCAGAATGGCAGCCTGCAAATAAATGCTGCCAGCTGGAAGCTGGCCGAACTGATAAAGCAGAAAAGAAATTGAGGGTTAAATGTTTTGGATGCTGAAGTCTTGGAGTTCAAAGAGGAGCTCAAGGAAACTCCCAGCCACCAAGTCCATACAAAGAGGCTCTAGGTAAACACAAGCCTTCTGCAGGACAGCTTTGTCCCAAACAGAGCTTCCAAAAGGGGGATGGTTCGGGCAAATGGTGAAGGGATATCTTTTAGCCTCTGGGAGCTCTTGTACAAGGGAAGACGAAGCCCGTGGGTGAGCTACAGCTGAGGGGCAGAAGGAGTTGCTTTCCACAGGGAAATGGATGAGAAGTGCATAGGGTTGGAAGAACAATGTGTAGCTGCTTGGTAGAAAGAGGGAGAAGGGAGGTGAGGAAAACCAGGGTAAGGCTGGTGGTCACTCTGCCTTCCTTGAGGCATCAGCTCCTGTCCACGTCAGGAGGGGGGCACTGTACCTGATGGCAACCCTGTTTTCACCAGCTAAGGAAAAACTGAGGGATTGCAACTAGAAACTCTTGCATAAATCCCAGGGAGTAAACACCACTAGAAAGATGCTTCCTTTTCCAAAGAAAAATCTCTGTTTCGGGTCTGTATGGGCTACTGTTTGCTATGCAGTGGACTGGGGGTAAGAAAGCCACCTTTTTCCACTGGATGAGGAAGCTGTACTCAAACAGAGGACAAGACAACTGGTGATGTATCTCTGATATAAGGCCTTTCGTGCCAGGCCCTTCCGGTGCTTTTTTTGTGACAAGGACCCTGTGTTTCCAGCACTGATCCTTCCTTAGAGGGTATAAGACAAGACCATCTTGGTCTTCAGACAGCCTTTTTAATGTGCTGGGATCAGGGTCCTTTACAAATGAGCTCTGCATCTTTATCCCACACTAGAGTAGGGTATGAGAGTGGCACAAGGACAGCAAGGCACAGCTGCATAACGCTAAGGCTCTTTGTGCCAGAATTACCTTTACAAGTGGCAAAGTCTCAGTCATAGCATCAACACTTTTTGAGCAGGTGCATAACGATGCCACAGCGCTGGAGCAAGGCTAGAGTTCAAGAGTTAGCTAATTGTATAACTCTCAAAAAGGAATTGCCTCAGACCAGTTAATTTGTCAAGATAACGAATTGCAGCAATTCTCCTCGTTTGGAGCTGGGCCACTAACACAGATCTGAACTGTATTTAAACTCTTGATGACAGAGACTGAAAAAGATATTGCAATACTGGCAGTACAGGTTCCTAAAGCAAAACTGCATATACAGCTGGAGCTGAGAGGCAGCAAGGGCATGCGAGTACACATCCTGCATATCCCTTAGATATGAAGAAATTCCCTGGGGCACCGAGTCTGGTGCCTGGGCAGGCAGAGTTCATCTTGAATCTTTGGGAGTGACTGAGGTCCAAAAAGGATAATACAGTACCCATCATGTCTCAATTTCTGCAATACGAGATAACACGTGCAGAATTTTTACCTCCCTCCTTCCAAAAAAAGAAACAGACCCCCAAAGTATTGATTCGATGTTATTGAAGGTTTTCTTGTAGCTGCAAGAAAAAAACTCCTTCATGGTCCTAGTGCTGTGATTCCCATGGCACTGTTTTCTCCCAAGCCCCAGGTCTCCACTGCATTTTTCTTTTCTGTGCAGCAGTAGTCATGAAGAAGTTTGAAGGAGAGCAAAAGCAGAAGAAAGCCTTGGTAAAAATGCAGGCTTAGCCCAATGACTGTCGTCTATTTCTGTTGAAAGTGAAGTAGACAGCATGTATGTCCTTGTGCCAGACCTTCTCCTTTGGCTGCCAGGTGGTCTTTCCCCCACAAGAGAAACATGGACCAGAATAAATCCTGTACACTGACTCAGTGCAGAATCGAAAAGAATCGGGGATGCACAATACCATCCCTGAAGGATGCTCCAGACATGCTTAAGTTGGGGAGCAGGATCAGCTTTCCCTGGACTTCACTGGGGTGCTCCTCTAAAGAAGCCAGGACAAAGCTTCTGCTGCTGCTGGCATCTCCTACGCGTGGAGTGGGACACACTGAAGTCTCTTCCACTTGTGCTCCAGCAGTGCTTTTTGGTGTTAGAAAAAGCAGGAATGTTTCCAGACATGATTTCATGCTGTTAGGTTAAGCAGAAATAGCGTCAGGTAAAGACTGAGAAGTATGCAAGACCTTTGACAAAGACAACCTGACTCGCACCTTGCACTGGCACACCCTCTCCCGGAAAAGGATGCATGGAAAACAAAATTGGTTGTTGATGACTCTATGACTATGCCAGCGCCTTAAAAAGCATCAACACGAGAAATTAGCCAGAGAGCCTGTTTCAGAGTATTCCTGCTGAATGGTCTAATTAGGAATGAAATTACTTTCTTTCTCACGTTATTCATAATAATCACTTCCTACCTGTATGTCCACTTAATTCAGAAAAGCAAAGTGGCTTTTATTTTGGAATAAGTGCATCCACAGGCAAAGTTATTTCAAAATAGCTAATCTGGTCATTGCCACATGTAAACAAGCCCTTATAAATTGATGGGATGGCAAAGAACTTGTGAAGGTATGGCCCAGGACTTTTAAACTCAATTTGCAAGCACTTACTTAAACCTATCTTCCTTAGGGCTCATATGGTGATCAACAGAGCTTACAGAGAGCCAGGTTAAATTCAAACAACATAGTCATATGTTTGAAAAAGAAATGAGCTTTTGAAAACTGTCTCCTCCTGTTGCCCCCAAGTTCCAAGTCTATCTTGCTTGAGTTGCTCATCTCTTTTAAATACCACAGTCAAGTGGTAATCTAGCAGTTCTCAGAAGTGTTGATTGCCCATAAGGCTGGGTCTAAGGCTGGCTGGGGCTGGAGATGAAGGGCTGCCTCTTCTAAAACAAGCAAGTGACTGACAAAGGGTAACTTTACATCGCTAGCAGCTAGTTTCTTGGCTTTGGCTGCAGTAGAAATGTCTTGCTGCATGTGGCTTGCAAAGAGAGGCTTAAATGTTAAGCTAGAAAATTACAAAAAGAACAGATCTTTGCACGATGGGTTATGTCATCTTGTGCAATATGTAAGGTGCTTATTTGTGTTTCTTCCCAAGATTTTTCTGTTGCTAAGGTGCTCCTGGGAAAGAAAGGGCCATCTCAGACTGGAAATCTGGGCTGAGGTTGCTCCGACTGTTTGTGGCAGCTTAGCGTGCGTGTCATAGTATCATAGAATGGTTAGAGTTGGAAGGGACCTTCAAAGGCCATCTAGTCCAACCCCCCTGCAAGGAGCAGGGACATCCCTGACTAGATCAGGTTGCTCAGAGCCTCATCCAACCTGGCCTTGAACGTTTCCAGGGATGGGGCATCCACCACCTCTCTGGGCAACCTGTTCCAGTGTTCTACAACCCACATTGTAAAAAGTTTTTTCCTAGTATCTAATCTAAATCTACCTCCCTCTATTTTAAAACCATTACCCCTCGTCCTATCACAACAGGCCCTACTGAGCAGTTTCTCCCAGTGTTTCTTGTAGGCCCCCTTGAGGTACTGGAAGACCGCTATCAGGCCTCTCCGGAGCCTCTTCTTCTCCAGGCTGAACAGTGTGCCACACAGCATGGCAGCAGCCAGAGCTATGTGGGAGATGCAAAGCGACTTAGATCAGCACCCCTAATTCCTGCAGCTGTGCTAGTTGCTCCGTCCTATGCAAGGGTGATGTGAACCAAATACCAGTCGTGTTAGAGACTGACCTTGTTTTCTTGGAGAAACCCGTGTAAAAATGGATACAACAATGCTCTTGACACTTACCTCACAGGATGTTGTGAAGCTTAATTAAATGTGCGCAAAAGCATTTTGAGATCCTTAGATGAAAGAAGTTTTTATAAATGCAAATTATAATAATTACGGCTAGTAACCACCATCAACTACCAAAACAATTAATTCAGGTTGCCACAGGCCATCACAACAACGTGTGCAAAGAGGCATCAGCCATTTAATGACATATACATTGCGTGAGAACTCGAAGCCTTAAAAATGCTGTAAACAAAGAGGAAAAAACCAGACACTTCACGCTTGCCACTGCCAGGTGCAGTTGGTGGAAGTTTCCTCTATTGCTTCCGTCAGCCCCGTGTTTGCGTCGCGACTCGTCCCCACGGAGAAGAGCCCACCTTAAAGACTGCATCGGTGGGACCACTTTCAGTCCCTACGATTTTTAAATTTAACGTTGAAAGGAAACTGAAAATGACTGCAAATAGCTTGCCTCACAAAAATTGGGAAATACATAAATATAAATCTGGGGTTTTTTTGCTAATTCTCAGCCTCCAGCCCATCCTGCTTATGGCATCACAGAACAGACTTTGGCTACAGGGTATTATCCAGCTGGCTTTCCAAGGGCAAAAACAAAAGGTAAGCAATCAAGGTGTGTCTGGCCAAACACTCAAAGGCCCAGTGCACACATTTAGTTGACAACTGACTGAAATCTGAACCATTTTGCTCAGCCTTTCTTGTTGCTTCAAAACTGATTTGGGCTTAAACGGCTAAAAACCTACAGGTGTTTAAATGCTCCCCCTTGTCAGCAGAACAGCCTCATCAGACATGGACTGAGGATGCGGTCAGACTGGAAGAGATATCCGAAGACCCCACAGGTGAATCCCAAAGAGCAGGCTGGCCCACCTGTGCCCCTCAGGCTTGTTTCATTGCTTGCCTTTAAAGATGAAAATTCAGAAGAGTAGTAGTTACTAAGCATCCGACTTACCAAACCAATTAGGCTAAATGCACTGCAGCTAGAAATTTAAGCAATGTACTGAATTTAATTTGAGAATTCATGGTCATAAGACTGAAACCTTTAACATTTAACCTAGCAGCAAATTAAATCAGCTTTCTGATCAAGTGAAAAATTCTATGCTATTGAAGTTTGAAAGTGTGAAGCACACATTTATTAAAAGAAGGATTCTTTTTCTTTTAATGAATCAAAACTTGGGACCAGTTAGTTGCCTAATCCAAATAATGGAAAAATAGGAATACTTTCTGTAAATAAAGCTCAAATTACAAAACAGTATCACTTTTTGGCCTCTGCCAGACTAACGTGCTCACAGTCAGTGGATTTCAAGGAAAAGAAATGTTACTCATGCTGGAAGGTTGTATAGACTAAATTTACTCTGATATCAACAAACTTAATACGTACAGAGTTTAACAGGGGCTAGCTTTCCACGTACCAAAATGGAAAATGCGTATGTTTTTTCAGTCCCTTTAAAAATACTGACTTCCTATAACACTTTTTGTGCTTTAAGAATTAGAAGGCTAAATTGAGAATTTATTGGATGTTTTCAGAAAATGAGGGCCAAGTTTTTACGGAGCCTGTGTGTGTGTATCTGCATACAGAGAATTAGCATCTGGTGCAGCGTACAGAAAACACTTTTTTTTAAATCCAGAAATTTTACAGCTTTATTGTGATGTGTACATATGCAAGTGGCATGTTAGCACACACATGCACATAAACACACATACACAACATGCCTACCGACACCCTGTTGCTAAGCTCTCTTAATGACACTTACACGGTGCTCTGTTCAACGTCTCCTGGCTAAATTCTACAATATGAGATAAAACTTGGACGCATTTTCTAAATGCACCTCAAGGCACCGGGACATAAAAGAAGTCGGGGTATTAGAGCACGTCGTGTTTTAACCACCTCTGGAGCGCCCTGACTGACACTTTACAATTTACAAGAGAGGTGTGGCTAATAAAGCCACTGAAGCAGATATAAGGGCAGGTCCTCCCTGATCGGCATTTATGGCCCGTCACTCATCTGCTCCGGAGCTTTGCTGCACGGACTTGCTGATAACCACCAGCACATTCTGCGGTTCGGGTGCCCAAAGGCCTTAAAAGCCGATGCGACGTATCAGCATCTGAAAACCCTGACTGATGGGTTGACACTTACCTTCCCACCCCTTACCATTAGAAGAGACTAATTTAGAGGGAAAGGGGACATACTATGCTTTTCATGCCTTTCTGAAGGGGAAATGTGACCTTGTGGAAACAGTGAGTTTTTCATTCCCAAGCTGTTCCTTCCACTCCTTGGGAAGAACTTCATCTGACTGGTATCCCTCAATTACAGAGTGGCATAAATACTAGAGTGGTTTTTTGTTTTTTGGTTTTTTTTTTAAACCTCATGGAGGTAGTTTACACCACACGCTGCCTTCTGCAAACACAAATACTTTCTCCCTGCCTATTTAAATAAACTCTGTCAGCAGGAGCAGCGGCTGTGGGTGCCGCTTGGGAAGCCGAGAGCCCCAGAGGGAGCTGTGGGCAGCTCCTGGTGTGTTTGTGCTTCTGAAGGCAACCAGAAGGAAAGTCCATGGGAAGCAACACAAAGAGCTGATGCCTGATGCCAGGAAAAAAAAAAAATAAATTACTGTGGCTCCGGCTGAAGCTCCCCCCCCCCCCATTTCATTCCCTTTCTTGCTCCTCTTCTCACTGAAATAGACAACTGGAGTTTGGAGATAAGAGTCTGTCTCAGAGAGATGCTCACCTTTTTAGAAAAAAAACTTTTTTTCTTTTTTTAAAGAGAGGGTAATTAACCTACACTGCATGCTATGATATCTGTTGAATACAGCATTTCTTGTCAGCCACTCCTTTCATCACTTAAAGTGCATTTTGTATCCATGGAAAGCAATTAATGTTCAGTAGGGAAAGTTCGCCCTTACAAAGCATCTTTCCACAT
Organism: Tetrax tetrax; assembly: GCA_009806455.1. Lineage (NCBI taxonomy): Eukaryota > Metazoa > Chordata > Aves > Otidiformes > Otididae > Tetrax > Tetrax tetrax. The sequence continues at coordinate 127,675 of WHYT01013560.1, read as the reverse complement.
TCCTGCATTGCCGCAGCGATCTTTTTCTCTCCTTACATGCCACTACCAGTTCTTCTCACACAGACATGCATCACTCAGAGATGTTTACTATCTACCTGGCTATTGCTGTGCCCTCATAGTCCTTCCTCACAGCTCCCTCTGCCTCTTCTCTGACTTCGGGTGGAAACTCCTGCTTGCAGTTACCATTTTGTGGGACATTTTTGGATGGGTTTAGGCTGCAGGTGGGACCTCAGCCCATTGCAGGGAGAAGGGATCAGTCAGAGGGAAAGCATTACAATTGATCCTTTCTGATCTGTAAAGAGAGGCTTGAAGCGATATTCTCTCTACAAGAACAGGGCTCAGTTTAAAGCAGGCTTACAGCTCTCTTCTGCTTTCAGGTCTATTTTACTAATGATTTTGCTTCAAAATCAGCAAAATTACCTTTGGATTCACCTAAACTAACCCTGGGTGAGAGTGCCTGTGAGCGGGTTATGCCTGTCCCTGGAGCCTCTGCCTATACCTGCCTGGGGTCCCGACAGAGCAGGGGCACAGACAGCTACGACGGCCAGTGCTGGTGGTTTCTCAGAATGCCAGCCCAGCTGACGTTTTCATCTGCTCCCTTTGTACCACAAACAAGAACCTGGTCTGAAACCACCTGTGAAAATAAGGAGCTCTTCAGTTTATATTCCTGAAGTCAAAATAGATGTGTAGGATACAGGAACTATCAAGCCCCCACCAGTTCCAACACAAAGAAAGGTTTAATCACTGCTATTTAAAATAGGACAAAGCGAAAGAGTTAGGATGCAAGTAAACTGAAGTACTGGAGGCAACTTTCTCAGCAAGCTGAGCAGCATAAGGAGTGGAAGAAGATAATCATGGCAACTCTTAATATGAAAACGGTCAAGGATTACTTTACAATCTTCTATTAGCAGGTGGCTGGAGCCACTCAATGAGGCATCTTTTCTATTCCTAATGCCTATAATTATCTGCCATAAAGACGAGGTCAAATTGGCACATGAGATTTTTCTTTCCCCACCCCCAACTGGAAGGGAGGCAGGGCTACCAAATCTTGGAAGCATTTGCTCTCTTAAAGAGAACTGCAGCCATCCAACTTGGGGAATTGCAGTGGAGATGGTATCTGAGGACCCCTGCCTTGGCTAGGATCGCTCTGGGCTGTGCGGCGTGTGCTCAGGACTGTGCCATGCTGTTACTAGAAAACTGGGAGTAGCTAAAAGAAAAGCCAGACTGCTCAGATGCTTATCGCAGCAGCATGGTGCTACTCAAGATTTAATCTATCAATATAAAAAAAAAAAACCACCACCAAATTTAAGCGATGCTCACAATCTCTTCCATCTCAAAAGAGAAAAGAAGAAGGCAAAGCTGAATCCAAATGATCCTCTTGCACAACAGATTACCTGATTCCAGTGAAGGCCAAGCTGATTCAGCCATTACATTGATCTGTTCTAAATCTGATTAAAGTTAATGGTGGAAAAATTTCCAGTTCCAAACATAAGGCAAAAAATGCCATCCTACAAGTACTTGAGGTATTCTCAATAATAGAGGCAACTGGAGAATACTTTTAAAATTAATTTTCTTCTGAAAATACTCCCCTCCCCCCCCAACTGATTTTTATTTTAAAACTGTGCTAACTTTCAAAATTCCCATGTAACCAAAAACTGTTTGCTACCTTTGCCATCTCATTTTGGGAATGCCTGAAACTTGGTTTAAAAACAACTGCAACTCTTTAATATATGTCATGTTTTCACAGTTTCTTCACCATGCATACCACTGATACACCAAAATTAGGTAGCATTTCAGAAACAAAAAGTTGCTTTAAAACTAGTTTTTAAGTTTTTATATCCTTTTCTTCTGAATGAGTGGAACTTTTAGTTGTTTTTCTAAGGCAGTATTTTAACCAATTTGTGCAGGACTCATCTATAAGCGTCAACATCAGCAGGCACCCACTTAACAAGAGTAATTTAATATTTGCATATGGGCAAAGCAGTTTACCCCCTATGGACTGTAAATTGCTAATAGTATTGACTGTTTCTTTTGCCCCCAAATAGGGTGTGAGAAGAGTGTGTGCAGAAGCTCTTGTCCTGTTTTTGTAAATATTACACTTCTTTAACAACTGCAGCACCAGGAACCCGAGACACACTGAATTAAATGCAAATAGACTTATCTCTTAGTAAACAACTTTAATTAGGTGATGGAAAAACTTGAAATAAAATGTTTCTTGCCTTCTTCAACATTCTCCTTCCTCTCAGTTGCATATCATATTTTTCTGGAGTCGAAAATGAGAAGTTTAGGATGGGGTGGCATCCCTGCAGGCCCCGAAATAGCCTTTGTGTATCAAGGTTGTTGTCACACTGACACCTAATGGCAGATATGAACTAGAGTATTACAGCTGATTTTCCCATGGGTGCGTTTTTAGCCTGTGTTGTAAAAATTCCTTCAAATTATAGAATATAAATGAGCTTAGAAAAGGGTTTTCTTATTCTGAGCGGGTGGGGAGAAGCTGAGGGCGCAGTGCCAAAGCAGCACAAGAAGAGCGAGAGGTTGTGGCTCGGGGCTTGGGTGCTGCTGGAAGGATGGGCAGCCTGTCACAGTAAGCTTACGCAGTCCCCAAAGGGAAACAAAAGCACTGAAGGGTAAGATGAGCTGGCCAAAGTAATCCAGTAGGTCGGTGACGGCTGGAAAGGTGAAATTTCGTCCAGTCCCTGACCTGTTGTGTGGTTTCTGACCCTGACTAACAGGCAGCAAAGCTCTCAAACACACAAGGGAATAAATTGGGACATCATAGTTGATAATAATATATGAAAATAAGGCATTGACTAAAGCTCATGCCTCCTTCAGGAATTTTTGAGGAAATGAGGAATTTTTCCAGAATATTTTACTGTTAAAAAATCTGTTCATTATGGTGATCAAAGTGGAATGGTCTGAATTCTTCCCTTACATACCTAAGGCACAACAGCAGCACAGTCAGCAGATAATCCGGGTTTACATTGCATCGCACTATGCCCACACAGGCTCCATATCCGCGGCTGCGACCTAAGCATCTCGCCGTTTGGTGGCTAAAAGCAAGGGCCTAAGGTAAGCACTTTGTAGCCATTTTTCTTTGGCCACAATGCATCCTATGCAGTAAAATAAATAATTAATTGTAGCCATAATTTTTCATCTGGTTAATAGAAGTTTGTATTCTTTAGGCAGAGGTGTAGTGAAATTTAGCAATGAACTTCAAATGATGATTCAGGAGTTTAGACTGGGTCCCAAATCCTTCCTTCCATGGGTTACGTGGCGCAGTCAGAGGGCGAGCTCCTATAAGGCTCCTGATGGCTCACGAGCGGCAACGCTTCCAGGTGATGTAAGATCAGGTCCTGGGGTTATTCTGCAAGGTCTTTGGGGCGGCTCCAGAATCTGCTCTTTACCCGGTGTACTTTAGGCGTATTTGGATATCTCCAGGGGGGATTTTCAGCAGTAAGAACATTAGCAAAGGAAATGAATAAATTTAGCAGAGGTATATGAATAAGTATAGTAAGATGTAGCAGAAGGTAGGTTACATCAAGCAAAAAATATATGCTAGTGGTTGTCATGAAACAATGCTATATTTTTTAAAAACCTAGAAGTCATGCATAGCTTTTTAACACTATTCTGCAGGAGAAAATAATGTCTTCCACATTCCTTCACAGTGAAAATTCTTAAACTATCAGTTAAGTGGCTAATCCATGAGATCTACTTTATGTGACTATACCCTGACCTTTTGCTGATCTCATGGTATGCAAGGACTCAGAGCCATCACCGGTGAAGGACAGCAAGAAAGTCCTCCTGCCACTCTCCTCCACCTCAGGAGAAGCCAGGCTGAGCTCTGAGCACCATCCAGTTGGGGCTGGTGGAGTCAGGCAGGGCAAGCCTCCATGTTGACATCAAAGACAGCCTTGCAGACACATTTGAAAGGGATCACTTTAAATATGGGCAAGAGTGGGGTGAGGAGGGGGGGAAATTGTGCCCCCCACCCAGAGGGGAAGCGGGGACACAGCTGTGGGAACCTCAACCCCCCCAGGAAAGGCGGGTGATACAGCCAGGCCCTGGGCTGGAAGGGCAGGAGGCAGAAATCAAGCAGCTGTTGCATCTTTGGTTATCATAAAGATGAAAAGGTGGGACCTGCAGCGTCCTTGCTGTAACTAGCTAATTATAATGATCACCATACATGCTTATAAGCTATTATTAATGCTATCTTTTCATCATATTATAATATTTTGCCATTTCATAATATCAACATTACAGAGACAATCAATGCTGTCTCACAATCTATTTTTAAGACTGAATTTTACAATTTGAAATCCAGCACAATTCAGGACTTTTGGTATCTTGAAAACACTGTGAAAAATGTTATTGAAGGGCAAATATTATTAATGCATGAGTTCAGGAGTTGCAGCAGTCTCGTGGCACTGAGATTTAAAGCAAAAAGAAGTATCGATGCAGACTAACCAACAGGAAGGATATTTAGGGAAAAGATATTTCAAAGAGTGTATGTTGAGGGAAGAAAGCAGTCATTAATTCTGGATGTACTTACTGCCTTGCATTAGGCACTGTTGATCAGTTCTTCACCAATGCTGTTTCTTAAACAGCCCATTTCTGCTCTTCTTCTGGCCAAGTCTGGCACTTCAGCAAGTGCAAGACTGACAACAGCAATGGGAGCAAAACTGAGCTTTTCCCTGTGGCTTTCACCAACAATATCTTGATCAGAATGTCACCAGCCCTGAGATGGGATTTTAATAGGGAACTTGGTTTTGTTAGACTGAGAGCATTCACGAAGAGCTAACATCAGGTCATCAAACACTGTCGCTTTTGTTGTGGGAGTTTTTCAGGGGTGAACTGTCAAGCAGCTTCTTGTGCAGGAGTCTTTGGAGGAAAACAACCTCAAGTTCTGATTTTGCTGTGGGCAATTCCATGGTAACCTCACTTAAGAGCTTATGGTGCAGCTGGAGAGCGAAGTGATGTAATGAAAGAGGAGGCAATAAATAAATAGTCCTTCAATGTTTTTGTTTGTTTGTTTGATCAGAAACCAGACGTGCAAAGATTTTGCAGATCTCATATTTACAAGAGTTGGTCCTCCTGAGCAGAGGAATCTGCAGCCTTCTCCTGATGTTGATGGTATCTGATCTGTATCTGCTGTATGTGATCATTACTTCTAAAACTCACCCACATGGGGAACATTTGGTGGTAATTCTTCGGCAGACCATTATAAAAAGACTTAAGTTTGAAATATTACAATCGAACGTTAAATTGACACCTCGTGTCAGCCCACCACAATACCTCTTTCCAATTCCTCTGCTGTCATCACTGATGTGATGAATTGCAGCCTGTCACACCACATTACGTTACACAGAACAAACAGGACAAAACACATACCAACTGCCATGCAAATATGTGTTTGCCAACGCTTTTCAGTGCGCAGAAATGCAACCGGCCAATTCCCCCCGAGAAAACGAGAGGCTCCAGGATGGCTCTAGGGTGTGTGAGACAAACACACCTCTGACACGCCGGGAACACACGGATACAGCTCTCAGCTGGCTGCAGCAATTATGAAAGCACCTCCTGCTGTGATTATTTCTTGTTCCTTCAGAAAAAAAAAAAGCAGCAGTGTATTCTGTGGCTGCTGATGTCATGAAGCAAAACATAAATACGTAATAATTAATCCAGCGCTTGTGTTCAGATTCGCAACTGTTTTTATGACTGGCCAGATTTTGGCTGTGTATGTGTAAATATAACACCCACTTATGTACACACACACGTGCATACAACGAGATGTGTGAATATACATTATGTGGCTTTTAACTGCAGCCTTTTAGCCTACATGTGGGCCTTTTGAAGCTAATGGGAGATTTACCAGGGGCTTTTTCACAGAGCTGTAGGCAAGACTGGAATCCAGCACATATGAATATTATACTATAATGATACAGTGTAAATCATCTAGTTTGACCTACAGTGAATTAGAGGCCATTAAATTTCATCCTGGTATACTACACCAAGCCAGAAAAACTTGTGTTTGACTAATGCATAAATTGTATTTGGCTAAAATCTATTTCCCAGAAAGGTATTCATTTAGTCTCCATGCAAAGACACTTTCCCTGCATCAATTTCTTTGATAGTTTGTTTCAACAGTTATTTTAACTGTGTGTGCTTTTTATTTAAATTGACTTCAGTATATGGAGTCAGTGCTAAGAAGTCAAATTCCTGCTTAAATTCCTAGCTACAATGTCAACGGATACTTGAGTACTGACTCCCTTCTCTTTACTCCAATGCCATGCCATGGGCATCCCTTCGAGATCTTTTACGCTGAAGTATCCTTTATCACGTAACATCCTCACATGAGGAATCTCTGAATTGTTTTCACTTTTGTAACTTACTTCTTGACATGTTGCCATGGAAAATAAGTTGTTTACTTGGTAATTAGTGCAATCCATTCTCTATTCTCTATGCGCATCAACTTTGCTGGAGGTTATAGGGATAAGATGAAAATATACTGAAAAGGTCAGAGATGAGAGACCTCGTATACCTTGCAATAACCTAATTGTTAGTAGAATAAATACAGGTCAAACACAGACAACTCCTTTCAATTTACAGAATTTGGAAATACTGTAATTTTTTTTTCTTGTAAACCACTCATAGTATGTGGCTATACATAGAAAAAAATTAACTCCCTAAAGCTGGCTCTTCCAGTTTCTAATTTTTCTTTTTTTTTTTTTCCTACTTAACATACAATTAAAATGAAGCAAAAAATAGTTAATCTGTGACTTCTCAGGAAGACTTTTTTATATTCAATAGGGCATAATTTTACTGCTGACCAATATTACAAAATACAGGGATCGTTAAAATGAAAATATTAAGGTGAATAGTGTCTTCATTTTAGGCATATGGTGGTGCTTTTTAGATCAGATTCAGAATATGTCACGATAAAGAAGGGAAAAAAGTGGAATGCCATGATTATTCTAAAGCTTGACACAAAATTATAAATCTGTTTCAAGTGAAGATACACAGTTCTTTGTGTAGACCTCTGCAGCTAAGCAAACCAGCTAGCCTTTGATGTACTTATAATTATTAGGGCTTGAGGATTATGTCTTTAGACAAAGCTGTCTAGCAGTGGGAAGGTATAGATCAAAACTGACATCATGACACAAGCAAGCAGAGAGGTGAGATGAGGTGGAGCCAAAAATAGTTTGGCACTACTATGGACCTTAAGTAAAACACACAACTTCACTTCTTGAAAAGAACACAAGGAGGGGAGCAATTAATTAGGGCTTGTAACCTCTCAATAGAGTAAAATCCTCACTACTAGCTGGAAAATTGAAAATGTAATTAACAAAAAGCTAAACATCAGAATAAAGATGCCTGGAGAGGTGGCAGATGCCCCATCCCCGGAAATGTTCAAGGCTAGGTTGGACAGAGCTCTGAGCAACCTGATCTGGTTGGAGATGTTCCACCTGGAGTACTGTGTCCAGTTCTGGAGCCCCCAACATAAGAAGGACATGGACCAGTTGGAGAAGGTCCAGAGGAGGGCCATGAAGATGATTAGAGGACTGGAGCACCTCTCCTATGAGGACAGGCTGAGAGAGTTGGGACTGTTCAGCCTGGAGAAGAGGAGGCTCCAGGGAGACCTGATAGCAGTCTTCCAGTACCTCAAGGGGGCCTACAAGAAACACGGGGAGAGACTGCTCAGTAGGGCCTGTTGTGATAGGATGAGGGGTAATGGTTTTAAAATAGAGGGAGGTAGATTTAGATTGGATATTAGGAAAAAATTTTTTACAATGCGAGTTGTAGAACACTGGCACAGGTTGCCCAGAGAGGTGGTGGATGCCCCATCCCTGGAAACATTCAAGGCCAGGCTGGATGAAGCTCTGAGCAACCTGATCTAGTCAGGGATGTTCCTGCTCCTTGCAGGGGGGTTGGACTAGATGACCTTTGAAGGTCCTTTCCAACTCTAACCGTTCTATGATTCTATGCTTCTATGTACCTGGTCCTTGCAGGGAGGTTTGACTAGATGACCTTTAAAGGTCCCTTCCAACCCAAACTATTCTATGATTCTATGATACTTGCTTGTCTTCAAACTAGGGGACTCAAGCAGTCTACATCAAGTAGAGTATCCTTCCAAATCAGCCTCTGTCATTTTTTTGTAGAGGGCAGGAGTTCTGGCAATGCCAGGCCTATACGTGAGCTTGTTACTTGCTAAAATCCCCCATCAAAAGCCCACTGAAGATGGTGGAAATCTTTCCATTGTGTTTAGTGGGCTCTGCATCAAATGCTGTGTGTGGTTTGATACATACATGAGAGTGGACACACGAGCACAGTTCGTAATTTAAAATTACTATGGATCTTCAAAGACATTCATCTTATGTGGCATAAAATTAAAGAAGTGCTTGTGGAAACTAATTTCTTGCCATAGGTTTACTGCCAACCATACTTAAAAAACATTTTTCATTAAAAATGGTTTTCTGGCTCTCTGGGGAAAAAGTCATTATTAGAAAAATAAAAGCAAAGGATTTGATTCCAGAGGTTTTGATTGACTTAAACCGAAAAGGTAAATAAATAAGTAGGAGATCAACCACTCATACTGAGGGGAGCAGAGCTCTAAAACATGATAGCATAAACAGGTGCCCCCCAAGTCTTTCCATATCACAGTTCATCTCTGTATTGGATAATACCTTTTAAGCATGCCATAAACATGTTATGCAGTGAAACAAAAATCATGCCATGAAATAAAAGGCTAAGATTTTCAGTTAATTTGAAACTTGATAGCAAGAGAAAGATGTACGTGCCAAGAAAGAGTAGGAAATGAAGAAAGCTTTGTCATCAGTGTCAGAGAGGGTACATGGGGGTAAGGAAGAAGTCTACTGCTTGATAGATGAAAGGAGTCATTATGGATCAGAAGAGGAACAAATGTTACCAACTATGCTAATGCAGGGCTAGAGAAGGTTACAAAAACAGGAGGACAATTCTAAACATGGTCCTGAAATGCAAGCAGGCTCGCCAGGACTGTCAGGAATAGGGGAAGATCTGAGTAAATTACAAGTGATTTGGAGGGAGTAGACTGTATGCAAGACCAAACTGGTATTTCAGACACACTGTATGGAAGACAAAACACCATAGTATGTGTCATTATTAATTATCACAAAGAACATGTAAGCCATTCCATATAAAACACTACCACAGAACTAAGAAGAAATGAATAAATTCTTCACTTAAGGTTCAAACTGGTGATGTTCCTTGCCAGTAAGGTGAAATATTTATTTTGAATGTCACGAACAGTGTGGGAAATTAGACCTCAGACTCTGTGAGAACTGATAAGGTTTCCTATCTCACTTGCAAACATTATGGAATATTTCCAGAAATGTTTTAAAATTCTATTTTAAGTGGAAAAACCTCAAGCAATTTTGTGAGACATTACTGAACCAACAAAATGTTAGTCAGTCCCATCTACCATTTCAGAACAACGCAGTTATCTCAACATCAGTGTTTTTAGTAAGAGTCCTCTGTTAGAAACGTTGCCTAGACTTTAGTGTTACAAATAACCTGAACTTAATTCTAAGTAGAAATACAAGGTTTCCCAATTTGTCTTTCAACTATGCAGCAGTTATCTGTCTTGTCACAACATGAATCCCTTTTGGGTGAAAGCTATTGATTTGAAGGTTAAAATCATCTTGCTAGGCCCTAATGTAATTTGTTGGAAGTTGGCCTTGGGAAACTTTCTGACACTGACTACATATGCTCTTCATTGGATATTCAGTGAGCAATGATGTCTGAAAGGCTGAGTTCTTCATCTCCATGATCATTATTAGCTATGGCATTTTTTAACAGGCTGTGCTATGTCAGCTCTTTGCAACTCAAGTTTTTCATCAGCAATCTAAGGTTTACAGCACCAAACAGACACACTCTTCCACCACGGACAATATTGTACCTGGTTACTTGTGTTTCAGGAGTGTATATGTGAGGCTACACCCATAAACCGAATTTATTAGTAAGCCTACAAATATTGTCAATATTGAAGAAAGTCCTCTCTATTTTAATCAAGTGAAATGAGGTGCACAGAACGTGTTTTAGGCAAAGCTAAATGAGAACTCCCTAACCTTGTTAAGGAATCCGAAGATCTACTACAGAAATAATTCAACAGGAAATCTTTGGCACAGGAAACCATGATATCTATGGCCACTGGACTGCTGATCGAATGGGGAAAGAGGAGACAGCTAATGCGGCCTCTGAGATGTATGGTACCATTACTTCAATCTTCTCATGCCTCAAGATGCATTTTCACAGGCTGTCAAACACAAAATCTTATGAGAATAATTTTCTTTAGAAGATTTTAATCAGTTGAACAAAATACCTGATTCTGCCAAAATGAGAGCAGGGAATAGCAGCAAGCTCACTTGACACTTTATCTTGCTCAGCAGTATTGCCATGAAACCACTCTGCTCTGATAGTCTACAGGTGCTTCTACCACACGGACCCAGACATTCTTAGCTTTGATAGTGGCTTCTTCAAAACAGTGTATAGCAAACCATGATCATGTGAGGAACTGTCAAGAGCTAAAATTCAGAAAATTTTAAAATAATAAATCTATTTCTAGTTTTATCTTGACACAAATCTTGATCTAATATATGTGAGGAATCTACCAATGATTATAGAACTCTGGATGACATCTATAAATTTAAGCTGAAATTATATTGTCATCCTACATTATTTGTAGGAGCTTGAAGCTTTTCCAAAAGTCTGAGTTTGAAATATATTACATTTGAAGTGAGCCCTGTACACAGAAATATCTTGACAAATTAAATATATCTGGGGCAAGATGGATCACTCTCAAGGGCTTGGGAACCAGCCAGGAGCACTGACTCGTGTTATTTTCAAGTAGTGCTGAGCTGAGTTTTGGGGATGGGCTAGCTCAGGAAATATCATCAGATGTTGATATACAAGCATGATTCACATTTGTACTATTTAGGACCAAATATTGTGTGGTAATATATATATGAAATATGCTGTAAAGAGGATGGATATTATCTAGGCAGGTGTTCAGTACAACTTGGGATCAAGAGGACTGATTGCATCTTGTTTCCTCTGTTTGCTTAGGTTGCTGCCTTCTTGTAGAAGCCTGAAGTGGGTGCTCAAGAAGTCTGGAGTTTGATCTGGTAAGTGAGACCATTGGTGGACTGAGTGGCTGAAAGCCCCAGACAGCAGGGACTAGATGAAGAGGACTGGGCTTAGGAGATGGTTAGGGGATGGAGACTTGTTTAAAACTGTGTTTTACAGCTTCTGGCTCTGGCATGAGTTTTTGTCCTCCTCTCAAAACATTAGATAAATACAGTGATTTACATATAAAGCACTTGTTAGCTTTTGTTTTCACTGGGTCCACAAAGTTCATGGCTCATAACACCTTCTACGCTAATAACAGTTTATGAAATAAAGGCATCATCAAGAAAGGACATTGGAATAAAGTATAATAAAACAGAACCTGTGGCTGAGATTTCAGGTGTTTAAGATGAGATCCAATCTGCAGTGAAACAAACTCATGGGAGATTCCTGTTTATTTTAATATAAAATGAACTGGATGCAAACTCATTACTGTTTATAGACTGAATCTCAGTAACAGTTTGTCCCAAGGGCATTGAAAAGTATTTTAAATCATTCTGATAGTTAATTATTCAGCAAATGAGAACACTTTAAAGACTTCATCATATAAAATGACTTTAATAATTTATGCTTGTGGGGCATTGCAGAGGTAACTGTAGGACTGCTCTGAAGGAGGGGAAGACTGTGTGCCTGCACATTTATAACTGAACTGTAGCTACACATGTATTACATCTGATAGGCAAGCAAGACATTTGTGATCACCTCAGGTTTCTTCCCTATCCCTCTCTTTGCGTAGTAACTATAATACTATATAAGGCTCTCAGTAAACTTAAAAATATCCTAACTTCAGAAATGTAGTAATAGCGTTAGTTTGCAAGGAATTAAATGAAGACACAGATTAAGGCTTAAATGTTCTGGATTAAATGTAAGAGAATAGACAGTGATCAGAGAGAAGACTCAGGTACCTTTGTCCCTGCTCCCTGTAGGGGGGTTGGACTAGATGACCTTTGAAGGTCCCTTCCAACCCAAACCATTCTATGATTCTATGACCTTAGTGTTATTAGGTGCAGAGGACAACTACCTAAGAAGTAAGAGATGAGAAAGCAAGGAAGATGTAACTGTATAAAGAGTGCCCACTAACAAATGACCAAAACAAATGTCGTTTTTGGCAATTCTAGTGAAAGAGCTTGCTCAAAGGCCCAGCTGTGTGCAGAACATGCTTGAAGTTACTTAAGCTTGAAAAATGAAAGATGAATAGAGTTTAGGACAGGCACTGCCTGAGTTCTACTCTTCTGCCGAGAGAAGAAGGTGATACTGTATCGCACAGCCTTGAAAGTCGTGGATTTATAGGCCCCAAATCAGAAGGGTCTACATATTTGCATACATCTCTTCATGACAATTCAGAGGAAATACAAGGAGAAAGTGAATGAGTTATGAGTTCTCCTGTCTGAAAAGTTCTCTATGTTTGAGCTATTAGTTTAACCCTGCAATTTTTGCATCAATATTCCTTATGGAACTGCAAGAATCCCACTGCATGCAAAGCTGTTACTTTAAAGCCTGTGCTCACATCAGTAAATGTTTCATCTGAATGCTGCCAAAGCATTCATGACGTGACTCCAGTTATTGGCACAGTGTGCACAAGCTAATATTTAGAGGTGAATGGGATTGCTATACCTGGCCTTTACTGCTGGTATGAACAAAGATTTTCGGATTCAGTACCTTACCTCTTGCACTCAGTTCAGTTTGCACAGCCTGAACTTTTCTATATAGCCATAGTATAAACCTTTTTTGCTTCACAGCTATTCCATTGACACAATCCTCATGTGTGTACTGAAAGGCAAAGCTATGTTATTTTTATAAACTTCCCTCTTTAGTTATGAATTAAAATACTGTCTCGATTTCAAAGAAAACAATGCAATCAAAACAATAATCCCCCCTACAAATATAACATGGTGTTGTACAGGACAAGTATTGATTAAAACAAAAAGGGCTTTGTAAACAGCATTAATTCTTACCAATTCTAGTAGTTATTGATTCCGCATCAATGTCATTAGCCTTTTTCTTTGCCACTTCAGCTAGTGCCAATTCACCCTTATCTAGTGCAAGGTAATGGATGTCCTTTGGAAATAAAAGAGGAAAAAAAAAGATTAATCTAAAATTAATCTCATAGGAGTAACAAAAGGGATTTTGAAAGAAAGAGGTTCTTTTATTATTTAGATCACAAACACAGATGGAACTGATGAACCTACCGTTACATTTTAATTCTCTCTCAATGCAAATTTATAATCTTACTTGTGCTGTTGAATACAGCAATGAATAAAACACTGACCAATCATGCACTGATAAAAGTGAAGCTATTGACTCAGTGTATGAAAGAAACCTATCTGTCCGCTTTTAAGGTAACTTCTGTTGGTGCAACACGAATTAAAAGGGTTGATAGGAGGTGGCACTGTGTAAAACGGATCTGAAGTATTGGAACTCTTCTAGCTGACAGCCCCCACTTTAAGTGTGTTAAGGTTTCCACCTAGAACATGAGTTTTGGGGCAAAGCTCTTTTGGGACTAATTTTTGTTTGGAGGTTGTCATGTCACATCTGCAGTTTTTTGAGTAAGGCGACGGTGGTCCTCTCTGGGCTGATACTGGAGGCAGTAAGAGCTCAGTGGTATTAACATCCACACAGGTGACACGATTCCTGAGTCACTTTTGGACCACAAGGGGCTTTCAAAAAATGTTATTGTCTAGCATGAATAATTGCCAATCCTCCGGATCTAGTCCTTAAATCTAGGGTTAAAAGTCAGAGGACTGCAGCAGGGACATAATTACATGCTCAATTGCAAGGCTTTTTATTGTGTGTTAACCTTTGAGGTGAAAACCACCTGTACTACATACAGCACAATTTGTGGGAGAATATATTCCTGCTGACAAATTGCAGCCTCACTGCCCTTCGTTTTGGCCCTTGAAATGAAGTTTCATCCTTGACCATTAATAAAGAGACAATTAATCCCTTTCTCCTTCAGTCCCACGGCCACAGGCTGCTCTGTGCATGAACTGAAACAGATGAAGTGCGGGAAAACCAAGAACAGCTGGCAAAGGTTTTTTCCCCTACTTCTTTGCTGAAGACGGCAATTGGTACCCAAAGATTTAAGTCATTCCTGGCCATTGTTCTGCACTCTATCTGCATGCAGAAATCTAAAAGTAAAAGAAGCGTTTGCTGTAAATATCGACCTCTGTATACCACAAAAGTAACCATATTCTGAGCAATGCAGAAGATTTTAAGCGAAACTGCCTTTCTCAGAGTGAGTTTACTACCACTTTCCTCAATATGGCAGAAATCCTTACAGGAAAAAGTGACCTTACTCTAGAAAGAGAAGCTGGATGAAAAAAGTGAGAGTAATAGGGTTAGACAGGAAAAAAAAAAAGATGCTTTTAATATCCCCTTATTTAATTTTGAAAAAAAAAAGTAAAGTAAAACAAAAATAAGAAGCAAATTGAGAATGTTAGGGAAACTGATTACGCAGGAAAACCTGGTACTGACTTGCAGGATCCCAACAGTCTGGAGGGGACAGCAACATTTTCTAATTACAAACACAGGTGTGACTTAAAAAATGTGCAAGTGTCTTGGGGCAAAGGAATGAGTTACGAACTTGTTCGAACTCTGTACTTCCTCTCTTTGTAGGTCTAACATGGTTGTCAGGAGAAAAGGGCCTGAGTAGCAAGGTATGATTTCTATGAAGATTAAACAGTAGATATTGTCAGCTTGTTTAGATAACAATAGAAAACCTAAGGGCTCTTGAACAAGTCTGAGCTTACAAAGATTTGAATGTATAGGCAGATTGTGTTCACTAATTTAAAATATATTCTGTGTTTAATGACTGTCTTTTTCTGGTTTAAACTAAGAGAAGTATTGAATACTTCAATGACATTTTAAATAATAAACTTGGGGAGGGGATGGAAACAACTGCAGAAAATGACCAAGTTATTTCAGTCGAATCACAACCTCTTAGGTTGTGATTGCTGTGTGTATCAAAACATATGTTACTTACTTTTGCCCAAGTTCTCTGTTTTGAGTAAAGAACTGTAAAGACATATCCATCGCTAACAACCAAAGGCTTTGCAAGAAATAAAGATACAGCAGTAAGCTGATAAACATTCTTCATAGTTACTCAAGTTGCTGCCATAAAGATTTTTTTTAGAACAGTGGCTTTTGTTTCTATCTCTAAATAAGCTTTAGAAAGAAAATATTACAAATATAAAAATTGCTAATTATTTCAGTTTCAGATCAAATTTAGGTGTTCATCATTCAAATAAGCCAGCAAAATTGGATTTTTCTAAGAATTTCTAAATCTCTGAGGGGAATTACACTAGAAAAATAAGAGAAAGAAGAAATACTTGATTACAGGATACCTTAAAGAATGACAGAAAAAAAAAAATTAAATTAGCTGAATATTCGTTACAGATTTTTTGACACAATTCTGTAAGAATTTATCAGTTTAAAGATCACATCCCTCTCAAAAACAATGGTGACAATAAAAACAATTTCCAGCTGCTTATCAGGAGTTTGCTGAAAGGGCTCTATTTTATCATTTAACAGTTTGATTACTTTTTGGACTGCTCCTTTTTACTCTCATCTTTGTGACTCACAGAGCTGGCCCTCAGTGAGCAGAAGTCATTTGAAACACTGATGTGCATTTGTCTATAGGATATTTCTGGGCAAAATTCCAACCTTTCTTCGAAACATGCACTTTCCTCATCAGTATCACCCAAGATCTGACAGTTTTATTAAAGTGTCTTTTCCTTGCATTTTTTGCTACCTTTGGTACACGGGATGGCCTTTTGAATTTTCAGCAGCTGAGAGCTGAAGCGTACTACAAAAGGATTTCAAGCTAACAACCCTTCTGTTGCTTGATCTTTTCTGTCACAGATTGGATCAGTCACTGTCCAATAAATGTAGCTGTTGTTCATGATATTATGTCCTTTTCAGTTTTATTTTTTTATTGAACTTTGTAGGAGATAGTAATAATTGATGGACTTAGATGTGACGTGAGGGTAAAGCTTATGGGGAGACACAGCAGTGCCTGTGTGTCTTGTTATGGCATCATACTAGTGACGCTATAGCTATAAGAGTAACTTTTAAGCCTTTTTATTTCTTTCTTTTTCATTTCTGTGAAAGAAATTAGCCCTCAGATAGTGTTCTCTCAAACTTCTTTGCAATCTCAAAACAAATAACAGGAATGCTGCAGAGCTCCGTTTAGGGAAAAAGATGTTCAGGATAAATTCCCCAAGACACAGGATGTTTCCTTAGAAACATCCCAGAAGATGGGTATTCAACATTTGGATTCTCTCCAGCCTGTGTTGTATTTATTCCTCTCTAGCCTTTACTGTTTTGTTCCTTCTCTGTTACCCTTTAATAAATAGCTTTTTTCTTTCTCATTTCACTTATATCATCACATATCTTTCTTTAGTTCACCATTTCTTCTTGAAATCCCATTAAATTAACTGGAATATGGTGGTGTGATGCCTAGAGCCATCTGAGGTTTTATAAACTGATCTGGTTGGTCTGTAAAACAACAATACAAATAATTGACCTATATATTGGTTATTCACACTGTACATAATTATAAATGCTTTAAATATAGGTAAAGTCAAGTTATATGTTATTAATTGCATTTTGACCTAGATAAACAATATATATAATTTATTTGGTGTTAAGCAGAAGTCAAGGATGTACAAACCTTGCTTAGCAATAGTATTGCTATACTAGCACCTAGAAGGACTGTAAGCTTTCAGGGAACTGGCTATCTAATTTCAGTATTTAGTGCAACAGAGCCTGATTTCCTAGAAATTACTGTGGCACAAATAAATACTTTTTATGAGCTATGCACCTTCAAACTTCTTGAGTCCTGTACTTAGTAGTCTTGCAGCAGTGCCATTGTTAGCTTATTGTAAGGTTTGTTCATTAGTACCTTACTTAGCAGATGAATTACCAGAAGGACATTTTGCCAGAGAAGGCCGAAGAGTTAACAGAAGATTTGATGAGGAAGGTCTGTGAGCTGCTTGTTGCATGATTTAGGGGAAATTGTGAAGAATCTCAAGTAGAAGTAGAACAATATAGAACCGGTTTTGATCTTACAGTAATGTAAGCCAGGAGGAACTATGTGGAAATATGTGGAGCATTGGTGAGATGGGAAATGGAGAGCTGAAAGAAGAAAGTGAAAACAAAGAAGAGTAGGAAAGGATGGAGCTAATTTATCTGTGAACACTGAAACTCCTCTTGAAGAAAGTTGGAGAACATTTTTGTTGAGAGGAGGACATGTTACCATTTGTGGCGCCAGGTACTGACAGTTGCTCCCTCTTGTTTGCAGCTTTACACCCATCTTTTGACCGAAAACTGGTGTTCTCCACCCCAGGACAGAGGTGGTCCCTCAGTCCTGCTGTCAGTGGAGGGAAGGAAAGAGAAAAAACTCATGTAGGAAAAGCTCTCAGCCATATGAGAGGGCCCTTGAGATGGCAGGCCAAAAGCTGCATCATTTTTTATGTCAGAATGGCTGAAATTACTCAGGAAGAATTTATTATCTGTATGGTGGGAGAGCCTCCAACCAAAAGCTGTGACCTGCTGCAGACAGGTTAAAATCTGAATCTTATCTGTGGCCATACTTAGCATGACTTGGTATAAAATTTGTATCTAATGAGTTACATTAAATAAAAAGAGAAAAGGAAAAAGCCGAGCTAAAAAGAGGAAAAACCAAGGACAGTAAACATAAAACATGTAATGAATTTCCTAAAAGTCTGACATTTCCATCATATTCTTTTGATGCATACTTAGAAAAGTTTATCGCAGTATTCACATCTTTCTAATTAGATGGAACAAGCCAGATGATTAGAGCCCTGAGAAAAACATCAAAAGGTTCACACAACTTTTTATATAATTAGAAGAGAATTTTCATAACCCATAAAAGCAGGATTTAATTGTGTAATTTAACATACAATTTAAATATCAAGATCAAACTAGCAGGGCAAGTGACTTAATGGGATAAATGATATTAACATCTAGTGTCAAAGCTTAATTTAAACAACAGAATGTCTTCATTATGCAAAAGAGTCAAGCAAACGAATCGTTCAAAGGGCCTTTTTTTCAACAAGCCCCTTTCCTATTGTTTCTTTGAAAACAATGAAATCAGCTGTGGAGCAGCAACACGCTGAGAGACTAGGAAAGCACGATTGGCTTTGTCCATCTGACCTCACTGTGACATTGTGGTGCAAGATCTTATAAAACAAGAGCCTCCTGCAGAGCTCACACAGAGGACCTTTAAAGAGCTGGTTAATTTTACTTTTGTAGCTAATTAAATGGGAGGGGGCAGAGAGTGCATGAAATGTAAAAATCCTTGGGTTGATGCTGCTGAGCTCTGTTGTTTTAAAAGTACCTGTAGAAGCGTTCATAATTTGTCACTTTTCACAAAACCCTAAGAGATAAACTAAAAGCATTCAGGATCCCCAGGATATGGCCAGCTCTTGTGCCCAGGACTCAGCAGTTGTACTTCTTAAAGGAACGGATTAGAAACATATAAGCTTATTAGAGTGAAAGATGACACTCACTCACATCAGGACAGATGGAAGAAGGGGAAAGTTCAAAAACATATACATTAATTCCTGGAAAATAAAGAATAGCCTTTAGGCCATGCTAGGGAAAACGTCAATGACTCCAAAGATAGCCAGTTCCTATTGATGAGTTTCACGATGGCAAAGGGCAAACCAGATAGAATAGTTCTGTCTTCAGTATGTGTCTAAGACTGCATGGATTCATTTTAATGTGCACAAAAGCTGTGCACAAAAGCTGACAACTAACATCTTGACAACAGCCTCTGTCTCCAGAATGACTCACCATAAACAGGTCCCGAGCACCTATGTCAACAGCTAGCAGAAATGCTTTTTCAAATCTCTCATACCTGCAAGAAAAAGGAAACATGTCACTTGCTGAGGATAATTTAACAGCTGCATCAAATTTTGTTAATGGACAGATGAAGTCCTTCAATTCTCATAAAAAAATAATGCCAAAGCTTTACTGGGGAAACTTGATACACTCAGATTGCAGAACTATGAGGTAGGACAGTGACTACCCTTAACCTTCTTCATTGTTTAAAATCTTCAGCAAGTATTATGTTCAGTGTTGAGTCCCATCAGACCTAGGTGAATCTGAAGGGAGCTGAAAGCACTGTAGGTCATAACAAATTGATGCTTTGAAAGATATCAGCCACAACATAGATAAATGCTAGCCCAAATAACATTGGTAGGAACCTCAAAATCCCCTACAGAAAAGACTAATCCCAAATCTCACAAGACTTTAGAGGCCCTTGTAGAAGTTTGCACTGAGTTTTGTACTCACACACCCCTCAATACAGCTCTCTGAAGATGAAAATCCAGTCAAGCCATGCTAAACAGTCATAAATCCCCAGTGACTGAAAAAGGCAGGGAGTGACACTGCTTTGCCTTCTAACTCCCTCACCCCAGGATTAGCACAGAGTCCTGAAAGTTTTCTGAAGATGCTATAGTGAAGAAGATTGTGTCAATGAGATAAAATAAGGGGAAAAAGAGCAAAATCCACAAGCAAAAATTACTTCAAATGCACCACCTGAGTATCACTTAGAGATGCAGTAGGGTAGGAAGGGAGCAGTGAAGGAACTTCACCTTTACCATTACCCAGGAGGGCTGTATCATGGCATATTGAGACCATCACTTTGGTGGGTTGAGGGCTTGCTGAACAACAGCTCCTTCCATTCTAACGACACAGACTGCCACCTTCTTCCTACCCAGAAACCAATCACCATCTCCTGGTAACTACAGTAAATACCTACGTGGGATGGAGATACTGTGGAAGGCTGTACATATCCTCTTGTCTGCAACCCTTGGGAATTCCACAGAAGTGGGAGGAAACAAGCCATCCATCAGAAGCTTTCTGAGAACACATACAACATTGCACAAGCAAACCCTGAGCACAGCAGCAAATCCTGCGCACAGCAGCAAATCCTGCACTGAGCTAGCGCCTCTCGTACTAGGCATTGCCACAAGATGACTATTGCCCTGCTGTTGTGGTTTTGCTTAGTGAAGGGGGCCTAAGGTGACAGCTTCTGTAGGAAATTGCTAGAAGTCGCTCCCCTTTGTTTAGTGGACTCGACCGGGCCTAGGGCGGACCCACTGCTGGCCAAGGCCGAGCCGATTGGGAGCAGAATGTCCCGTGATAACGCCTCTGCGATAACGTATTTAAGAAAAGGAAAACAGAAGAAAAAAAAGAAGAGAAGATGAGACGAAGCTGAGCAAGGGCAGAGGCCCAGAGGGGGAGGTGCAGGCCTCCGGGGCCTTGCAGGCCTCACCCTCTGGCCTCTCGCCAGGCGGCCGACTGGGCCCAACTCAGCCCGGCCTGGCTGCAAGAGGTGGAGAGGAGATGAGATGGGATGAATAAGGTGAAGAGATCCTGAGAGGCTTTTTGAGGCTTCTGCCAGCCCGTTGTGAAGAATGAACTTTTCTTGTGAGAGAAACAACTGCAAACACCAAGGTCAGTGAAGGAGGGGGAGGAGTAATGTGGCTCCTGGCCAAGATTCCCCTGCAGCCTGTGGTGATGACCATGGTGGAGCAGGTTGTCCCCCTGCAGCCCATGGAGGTCCGCGGAGGAGCAGAGATCCACTTGAAGCTTGGAGCCCGTGAAAGACCCCGCACCAAGGGAGGTGGATGCCTGAATGAGGCTGTGGCCCGTGGAGGGCCCGCTGGGACAGCCGTTCTGGAGAGACTGTGCTCCGTGGAAGAGATAACCCACGCCGGAGCAGTTTAATGAAGGACTGTGGCGTATGGGTGGGACTCCACACTGGAGTAGGGGAGGGATGTGAGGAGTTCTTCCCCCAACTGTGAAGCAGCGGCGTAAAACAACACATAATGGACTGACCGCAACCCCCATTCCCTCTTCCCCCCTGTGCCGCTCGGGGCGGGGGGAAGGTAGATAATGTTAAGCTTGGGAAGAGGGAGGGGTGGAGGAGGTTTATCTTGTTTCTCTGTCTCATTATCCTGCTAGTTGTAGTAATAAATGAATAGTTTTTCCCCAAGTCGAGTCTGGTTTTGCCCGTGACGGTAAGGATTTCTCCCTGTCCTTATCTCAAACCTCGAGTTGTTTTTCTTAAATTATCTCTCTTTTCTTAAATTCTCTCTCCCTGCTCTCTCGGAGGGTGGGGGGAGTGAGAGAGAGACTGCGTAGTCTGGTCCGAATCGGGGCTAAACTACGACACCTGTGCTGTGAAAAAGTGATTCTATTTGTACATGTTCTCTTCTACTGCACATTTTAAACTGTTTAAAAATCCCTTGAAAAGTGTATTTGGTGACATCATTTTTGGATACACAAAACAACACATACCAATTGTATCTATTTTATCTCAGTGCTGAAGTAGAAGATCGATTCTACATAGAATGATTTCTATATTTTCTCATTACTGGTAAAGATTCCTCCTTTTCACCTGTTAACAACTGCAACAATAGATCAGTTCTAGATGCTTGAAGTCTGGGAAGGAGATGGCTTCTTTGCCCCAGTGAGGACAAAGCAGCCTTGTGATTTCTCAGTGTTAGAAACATGTAGTTTGCGTTTGCCCAATGAATATCATCAGACAGCACCAGATGGATGCCAGTGTTTATACAGTTGTGTACCTTGAGAGAAACTTAGGAAACAGTGGGCAATTCTGTAGCTCTTCCTCAGGCCAGCATGAACACAGAGGAAACATGGGCATCTTCCTTCCCCTCGGTGGGTGAAGGAGTCCCATGTGACGTACTGTACATTTTTCTGCCTCCCTCTTGCTTATTGCTCTCTTCTCTTTTACCGCACACTTGGAATGATTCATCAGATTGTGAGACAGAGCCATCAAGGACTTTTCCTCAAGGAATAACACTCGCTAGAAGAAGGTATAATACGTTATCTTAAGTAGGAAAGGAAATGCACTCTCCAGGTGAGGTTCCTAAGAGCTGGAGCGGGGAGTCCTTTCCTCCCTAAAGTTAATCTCCCTGCTGTGGTTTCCAAGCACTAATTTGCAGCTCTCCTCACAGAACCTGTTTAAGGGAGGGGAAGAGATGAATTAAGGTTAACCTCTTGATCACTGGGGAACAGGCAGTGCACCACCGTTTTACCATGTACCTAAAGCTTTTCAACATGCTTTCTATGAAGGATTTTCCATTAAAATACATTGTGTTGTAATGCTGCTTCTGAAACTATGCTTTAATTAAGACAAATAAGTGTATGTTAAAATATTTGTATCTTGAATAGCTATCATGTATATCTTTTTCTGGCACATTTTTCTTTTCCATCATGGATTAAATATACATTCTTAGTACTTAGAGGGGAAATTGGAAACTGCACAGAAACCGGCTATACGACTAGCTAAAAAGAATGTCTGCATCATTATTTTATTTTTCCAAAGTTATAACTATATAGGCTATTTGAATGCCATTTGCCTTAGCCAAGGCAAAAATGCCTGCAACCAAAATATGTAAAGTAACTTTTTCATTTGATTGACCTGCAGAACGGAACTGTGGCCTTAAAGCTGTCAGTTCTTTGCTGTTTCACAAAGATTTCAATTTTTTTTTCCTTTAATTAGCATACATACTTCAGTCTCATTATGGCTCCTATTCATAAAACTGTGAAGTTAGCTCATTATTTTCAGATCTGCACCGAGGAGAAAAAAGTGAGGAAAAAAAAGACTATCCAAGAAATGCTCTTCACAAACCAAGAGAGCTGGAAATAACAATCACAGATACTTCATAAATTATTATAAATGAAATTGCTTTAAAATAAGGTGAAGGTTTCAAACAAAAGTGACAAGTTTGCATTACTTAGGCAAACAGTATTAAATCAGTCAAGAATGTCCAGGTTTTTTTTTTTTAAACTAGCTTTACTAGAAGATACTTGTTATTTTGACTCTCTGACATGGAAGTTGTGCTGATTTTATTCTACAGGAACAATTAGAGAGAGTCCTGTACAACACGAGAGAGACTTCAAGCTAATAATGCCTGTTTTATAAGCACGTTTTGTCATGGGAAGACCTCTTGCTATTGCTAGCACACTTACAGTTTATCAGCTCCTCAAACAAACTGCTACCCTCCCCCCCCGAAGTAAAACACCCTCCCTTTTGTTCTTGTGCCACAATTACAAGGTACAATATTTGCTTTCAAAAATGGCAACTACAGGGTACTGGTCTTGGAGTTAATGTCTTCCCCCCGCTCCCTCCACCTTGTTACTTACTGCTTGCTTCACAACAACTCCAGCAATCAAGACTTATGTCTCTTGAAAAAGAGAGATAAGGAAATCTGCCTGTAAACCATGAAGTTCAGCCACTTCTTTGGTCAAAGTGACAGCCAACAGAAATATGACCTTCAAGATTAGAAATCTCAAACTGCGACTAACTATATAGGACAGATAGGAAAACATCTCCCTGCAAGCTGTTTAGCACATACAATTCTAAGTTCAAATTCTCATATCATAAAATAATACTGTTATTATATGCACATACGCAACCCTTCTGTGTATCTTACAAAAATTTAAAAATATGGCTATTAGTTCATCTGTTGTATGGACAAGGACACAAAGGGGAAATGTGAGTGGCAGGAGAGGGGTCACGCAGGTCAAAAACAGTCAGAGCAGAGAAGAGTCCAGACCTGCCTTCCATGGTGGAGTGGCAGACCTGCTGCCTGCTTGTATTTTGAGAATGTAACTTAACTGAAAAGATGGCAGGAAAGTATTTTATTTTAAAATAAAAAAATATAAGACTTTTTTAAAACAATAATTTTATCTATTAACTTCAGAGAGGCTATTGTTGGTATACAAATAAAAAGAGAATCAGATGCTCATCCTGCTGGATGTTGAGAAATAAAGTTATTTTAAATACTGTAGGTCAAAACCATGTGCACAGATTCAGGACTGGGGAGAAAGGAAAAGAAGTCTCTTTGGTTTTTATGAGAGGCTGTACAAATATATCAAAAGGCAGAATTTTGTCATCTGTATTCCACAACACCTAAATTGAATGTGGTCACGAAAAGATAGAGATATGTTTTTCAGGCTGAGAATGGTCAACTCAAAAATATTTGTAATATTTATCCATAGTATTAAAACATCTCATAAAAAATCCCAAAGCCAGGAAAAAAAAAGTCATGTGGAGGGAGGAGGAAGGGAAGAGAGAGAGACCTCATGCAAGCAAGAGAGAAATATAGTGCAGAAAAGATGGAAACATTTCTTTAGGGACTAGTTACAACCAACAAGCCTTCTTAGACATGCCCATTGACCATGTAAGCATATTCCTTGTGCTGGGCTGATAAAGGAGGGCTGCAGCAGTTTTTTTTCCTTGTCTTCAATAAGGGTACACAACATTTAGAAAATAATCTGCAGGGGAAGAGCTGTGGCACAAATAAGCAATCCTTTTTAATGGAAGAAATTTCAGAGTCCTCCTCACCTCTCAGTCCAATCAAGGGTGATATGCATTCAAAAAGTGAATATTAAACATGCACTGAGCAAACAGAACAGGAAAAAATGAATATTGAAATAATTTACATGTAATCAAACTACACTGAAATTAAGTTTTAATTGTTCAGTATTCCGTGATGCATATGCAGATTTTAAAGTATTCAGAATATCAATCAAGTGTTTACCTACACCAAGCAATTGTATTTAAGCATACAAAACAGATGATGAAAATATGTTCAATCAGCTACAGCTCCCAATATTTACTGCAGGGTTTACATGATCACTTTTAATTCAGTTATTTCATTTAATATTTCAATTTAATAGCTCATTCCTTCATTCAATTTCTAGGCATCTTGCCCATTTCTTAAACACAATAATAATAATTATTCATAAAAGGAGCTGTTTCCCATAAGTTCTCATATCAGCAATTTTTGGAACAGAAATGGTTTGCACTTTTTTTTTCCCTCAAAAAATGTTGTTATTATCTGAAATATTTTCCTTTTAAATTAGACAATATTAAAATAAAGAATTACATCTGTAAAATAACTCTGCACCCTGTTTCAATGGAATCCTGAGCCAGAATAATTAGAGATTATCAGGTTAAAGTATGTAAAAAGTGTGTGGCTAGGTTGCTAAGTGGTTGATTTAAATGAGGACAGATTGGTTTTCAACCAACTGTTGAACCACTGATTTAGACATATAGCTGTATTTCAGAATACAGCCTCAGAGCCCATTTAAAAAACTTTAGTCCAGGGCTTAAGGTCTTACATATTTCACATGAAAAATATTGATGTGTAGTGATGTTACGTACAGATCGTGTAACTTCAGCGCATCCTTAAAATGACAGCCCTGAAATTCTGTTGACCTTCAAGGAAATATTTTGAAGTACACCAATGTATGTGCAAAGACATACCAAAAGTTTCACATAGCACAATCAGAAATTTAAACCATAACTGCTAGTTTTTAAAAGAAAATATTCTGTAGGCAGCAAAGAGTACTGTTGATTAATTTCCTATGCTTTCTCCTACACAGGCCTCAGCACAGTAACTCTACCTGTCCCCTATGTGCTCTGCCAAAATATGCTCCAGACAATACACTGTCCTTTTCCCAGCAGGGTATACTCAGCTCCCTCACAACAACGGTTTGAGCAAGAGGCAGCATAGACTGTGTTTGGTGTTAAACAGTGCATGTCTCAACTGGAAGAACATCTGCTGAACTTCTGCTGTAGCTTTTTGGGATGCATCCTATATAGCCCTAACTGGTTGATTATTTTCACAAAACTGGCACGCATTTCCTTATTTCTGAGACTTCTATCCTCTGTAAAGTCAGTTGAGACTCATCAATGATTCTCTAAGTTAGCAGGGAACTGAGAGAAAAATCAATGGATGCATTGGTAAGTTATGGCCTCTGAGATGCTAGTGGTATTATTTTGCCAATCTCACACTATTATGTGTATTTTTTAGATTACGAGGTTTTTTGAACAGGACACATGAACCTCTGAGAGAGATCCACAACTTTGTTGCCTTCTAAGATGCTCTCGTACTGACGAAGAGAAAGTGCTGCAGAGCACCCCAAAGGCTAATGGAGAAACAGCCACCGGGTCTATATGTATGTGAGTCAAGGGGATAATCTTCTAAACTGTATTTTAGATGCAGAAGCTCTAAAGGGTGTCCAGGTATAATCTATACATCCCTTCAGGCCCAAATTACGACCTGTAATTTTCTATGTGCCCTAAATACGGGCATGTTAAGGGAAGTGCTGGATTTGGGGCCTGAGTGACCTGTTTAAAAAGAAATCCTTTATGGAACCTTTCAAAGGTCACACACAAACAGGTCTCAAGTAAAAGTGAATAACAATGAGAAAACTTGAAATGGGCACAAATACCTCAAGCCACTCAAAATCTGTTACTTGAACTACACTGTCAAATTACATATCTATGTACTAAAGGAAGTCCACCTGTAAGTTTACAGGTTGTTGGGTGCAGAACTGAACACCCTTCACATAAAAGGGTACCCTCTGGTGTGATGCAAGAAAACAAACCAACCAAATTAAAAAAAATAGAAGGAAAGAGAAAGTTAATAAGGGGAGCCAGACAGTATGACTCCCTGGCCAGAAAAAGCCCTTGAGGGCTCTAACTGGCTGTGAATATTGAAGACGTTCCCAACCAAAAAAAAAAAAAAAATCTTAATATGCGATTGCTATCTTTTAGGATGATATTATGCTCTAGGAAACCTAAATTTATTATTGTGTACTTCAGATGAGTCTATGCTAAATATACATGCATCTTCTCAGAACAGACTTTCTATGTTCAAAGAAAAGCCGTCCAGACATTTTTTTGAGTCAGATGTTCAAGTGAAGCGAGTTAATTTTTGAATGAAGTAATTTAGTAAGAAGGCAGCATTTACATTTTTAAAGTACATATTTAGTAAGAAATAGTCTAGATGTATGAAATATTCCAGAAAAAAAGTAGTAGTTTTCACTATAAAAAATCTACATCATTTATTTATCATAGAATCATAGAATGGTTAGGGTTGGAAGGGACCTTCAAAGATCATCCAGTCCAACCCCCCTGCGAGAAGCAGGCACATCTCCAACCAGATCAGGTTGCTCAGAGCCTCATCCAACCTGGCCCTGATATTTGTTGACCTTTGCTCACTTAACTATAAAATAGCAGTAGTTTAAAACTATAGAGCTGTCTTATGTCTAAACCAAAGAAATATTAGTTAAAAGATCCTGTTTCTATGAATACTTATGTCACACATTTCCCATGGGATGTTGGTTAATCAGGGTTAGCCACTGAAGAGGAAGACTGTTGGGGGCAACAGCAATATTTTCCTACTGCGTAGCGTAATTCTTTCATGTCTGTCTGGTGCTCTGAGATTTTCAATAGCAGGTCCTATAAAAATCTGGGGAACAGCAATTTATTACTATCATAAATTATTATTATGTAAATTGAAACAATGATGGTTTATCAGTCTTTTCTCTTCTTGTAACGTGTACTTCCTTTGAATTTCCCACATTCTGCATTTCCTTTTTGATACTTATTTTCCTTCAAGAGAATATATTTTGTTGCCATAGCAATATTTCCCTACCTTGCAATTTTATCAATGTGGCTTTCCTTCCGGTTTCTCTAAGCTGCAACCAACACCCACCCAGCCAACACAGCCTCTCCCCACCCTCAAAACTCTCCGTTCCCCCAACCTCTTACTACTTAGCAACTTCTAAACAGTCTATCTTTATCTTTAAATACAGACACACTCCAACATACTCTTCCGAAATACTCTGGGCTAAAAACAGATGTTAATTAAAAATGCTGATAAGAGTCAGTGACACCTGTTGTTTTACATTTATTTTACTCAACCCCGTCTGTTAAATCCTGGTCTTTATTGCATTAATTCGCTTCTGCTTTTCTTCTTTTCCAGCTTTATCCCTCTCACTCTGGTGATCATGTAAACCTAACAGTATGTTCTCGAAAGCCGGATTTTATTGAGCAAACATATCAGCATGTCTACACACTAAAGACAGCTCTATAACAGAGGCCCAATATCATCGCTATGGTTAAGGATGAGTTGCTGCCTCTAAAATAAATCCCTATTGTATATGTGTGATATCTCTGCAATTTCAAACTGCAGCAGATGGAAATTTGGTATTAAAGTTAAGATGAACAGGCCCTTTTCCTCCTTGACTTTCCATGAGGTACAGGGCCAATTCTCCCTCATGCCTGACACCGGATAAGATGTGGTCTTTCTAGTGCTAAGACTTCTTAGAGAG
Source organism: Tetrax tetrax (assembly GCA_009806455.1). NCBI lineage: Eukaryota > Metazoa > Chordata > Aves > Otidiformes > Otididae > Tetrax > Tetrax tetrax. The sequence goes on along the minus strand of WHYT01013560.1, from coordinate 99,325 downwards.
AATACATTAGCTCAATTTTTTTCTAAAGCTGGCCGCCTAAAGATAAATATCTAATTACAAAGCCATGGTGTAGGGCCAAATTTTGAATCCTTTGTTGAGTTACAGGTCCATTACAGTATGTTTACTTTTTCTGTCTAGGTTTGTCAATAGCCAATATTATTTCTTTATAATAAAATAATGAAGTGGTAATGCTCATAATATTCCCAAACATAAGAACTCCAGTACAGCAAATATAGCCGCAGAAGAGTCATACAAGAAATTCTCAGAACTTTGATCATATGGATTTTGGCACATTTTTGAGGGAGCAAATGGAAGACTACTGAGTATTTTATGCTTTTTCTGCACAGCATAATGTACAAGAACATAAAATGTAAGAACAACCATTTGCTCAGACCAAAGGTACATCTAAAATAATACCTTGCCAACAGTTAGGTGCCTGGGAAAGAATATAAAAACAGAGCAAGCCTATGGTGATACTTCCCCACAATTTGTGGTTCAGGGATTTGCTGAGCCAGAGGTGGTTTCTACGTCGGTATTCCTCAGTGAATGTCTCTTCCCTAAACCTTGCCTTTCAACTTATATACAATTTTATAATTCACAACATCCTGTGGTAAGGAGCTTTATATATTAATTATATGTTACAGGAAGAATCACTATATTTTGAAACTGCCGTGTGTTTGCTTCACTTGATGACCCCTAGCTTTTGTATTAGAAGAAGCAGCGAGCAGTCATTTACTGTGCTCTTTCTCCCTAACACTCACAATTTAATAGATCTCTATCTCAGTTGCCTCCTCTACAGGTTTAGGAGTTCAGTCTATTTAGTCATTCCTTTCACTAAATCTGTTCCATGCCTTTAATCATCCCGACTGCCCTTCCTAAAGCTTTTTGAGTTCTACTATATCCTTTTACAGATTACGGGACTCAAAACTACACACAAAATTCAGGTGAACTGAAGTTCACTGTTTTGTTGTCTATTCCTTTTCTAAGAATTCTTGGCATCCACTTTGCTTTTTGTATTTGTGCTGAGCACTGAACTGACTACTTCATAGCTGTAGACTTGTAAGACCAAATTCTTCTTCCAGAATAATGACGAACTCAGACTCCATCATTTTATACATGAAGTTAGGAGTCACCCCTTGCCGTGCACTTCACTTTGAATTCATTTACATGTCACTGAGTCCTGTCAAGCCCTTTTGCTGTTCTTCACAGCAGGCCCTATCTTTACCAGTTGTTATAATTGAGTATCATTAACAAATGCTGGCACCTCACTACTTACTCCTTTGCCAGGCTATTTACGAGTATAGATCTGCTATACTTATAATTTCCACTGGTGAGCTCTACTGACAATTGACCATTTACTCTTACTTTGTTTCTTACCTTTTAGTGAATTACTTATCTATAAAGGGGCAACTTCCCTCTTATCTTGTGGCAGCTTAGTTTCTTTAAGACATTTTGGTGAGAGACCTTCAAAAAAGGTCTTCAATGGTCAAACTTTCATCAGTAGCAGCTGGACATCCACTACTGACATGAAAGAATTTGGAGTTTTGAGACACGACTTGCCTTTACAGAAATCCTGCTGATTCTCCCCCAATATAATGTATTTATCTGTAAGTTTACAATTTTTTAAAATACAGTTTCTACTAACTTCATTAGTACAGAGGCTGGACTTACAGGGCTATCGTTCATCAAGGTCCCTCCCGTGTTTTGAAAACTGACATATTTTCCACGTTTCTTTCCTCAGGTGCTAAAGCCATTCTACATAAGAGGTTATACACCACAGTCTGTATTCAGCTATTTGCTGCTTGACTACTTTTAGAAAACCTAGATTAATTTTACCTACTGCTCGTCATACATTACTGTTTATCTATACAATAGATACATTATACATAGATGTATCAGCATACTATTTACTGATAATTCAACACTTATCAGTGTAAACTGTGAAACATCCCCATCCAGGCCAACAGGTCAAAAAGAGATTTTTAAAGAGATCTTCATGCCTATCTGCTTTTTATGTCTTTCTGTAAAACCTTCTTCATATCTTTTTGATAGTCTTTGTGCCTCGCTCCTATTACAGAAACTATATCTGAGCATCTAAGACCTTTCTGTTAAGTGGCCAGTAATAACGTGATACAGGAGCTAGACACTTACAGTGTAAATCTCTCCATTTATCTTCAAACAGCTCACCTTTACATGGATAATTTAAGTTAATCAGGTAGGCTCCCTTTATAGTTAATTGATAGGGATAGACACTGATGTTTGATTCTTCAAGCTTATCTTAGACATCTCCCCTCAATGGGATTACTCATTCTTTGGGTGCCCATGTCTTTATGCTAACTACAGAGGAAGCCCAGATGAGCATGTAGGACATCTAAATTCTACATTATTAAGTTAGGAGAGGTGAAGTGCACCCCCAAGACACTACATCCAGTTATTGGAAAACTGACTATTGCTGACTTTTGTTCTAAATTTTAGTTATGGTATCCTTTTCTTAGCAGGTTCTTCAGTTCTGAAGAATCATAAAAGGGAGCTCTGCATTTGAAGATAGAAAGCCTAGGGCTCCCTGACTGTTCAGTCAGCTATTCCTGGAGGGTACTGGATGGAAGTAGGAGAAAAGCTGAGAAAAATAAAGACCTTTAGGGAGGAAAACAAATACCTTTTGGCACACAACAAGTGGATCAGAGATTGCCAAGCCATCTTCTGTTCTGATCTGATGAGTTGAGCTCAAGACAGAATATTGTCAGATGGCATATATACAGAAAAGTGGAGTGTAATGGTGGGGCTCAGGAAGACTCTGAAGATGAATGGAGAAGAAGTATCTTGGTAAAGAGATGAGACATTAATCAATCTGGAAAGACTGCAAGGAAAAAAAAACAACTTAAATTCAGGTTCTTGGTTAGGACCTCAAGAAGAGATTTTTAACTGTCACTCGAGAAGGAGATACAGTTAGTAACCAGGTAGAGTTGATGAGGAGGGAGTAGCTGATGACCTGCAAAAGAAAGCTGAGGCTGACTTACTGCAGCAGCTCAAGGGTGGAGATCTGTTGTTAAGAACTTATTCTTGAGGTTTTTGTCCATGACTATGGTATATTTCCATTGTTTCTGCACTTGAAGTATGCCCAAAAGCCTCTTAGATTTCGAAGGAATTGCACAGCTGGTTCCGCGGGAAAAAGCCACCTTATAAGGGCAGATTCTCAGTTACATAACAAAACAATGTTTTGAGCCTATGTGGGCTCAACTTCTAAAAGTAGCAATATCAAAGTCAGATTAACTAGCATGCGGGAATAGTCTTGGCACAAAGAACATTCCTCCAGCGTAGCTATTCTACATTCCTTTTTTCTACTGCAGTCCCATGGGTGGGCACACAGCAGAGAACTGGAGGACTGCAGGCACTGTGGGCCACTGAACAGTCATCTGTTGGTGGCTGTGGGAAATGGCTCCATATTATAGAGTAGCTCTGGGACTGCTCTAAGTGTATGGGACAGACCATTTTTCTCATGCTCCAAGTAATGTCTCCCATTAGGTTTGGCAGAAAATCTTGCCCAAATGTCTGACAGAGATTTCCCGTGGTTTATCTTAATAGGATTTTATTCTCAAGAAATTATGTCATGGCATTTGTCCCCCCTCCCTGATATTTTGCTCAATATTTCTTACATTGTAATCACCACTAGAGAATTAAATCCTGGAGCCATTGCTGTGGCATCAAAGCATCTGACCAAAACTGTTGTGGAACCGGTTTAAGAAAATAAATAATTAGCAACATAGGACTGAAGCAAAGACATGCTAAACTTTTCCTGAGATATTTAACCTCTTTAACTGCAAAAATAATCCAGTTCCATTAAATAGGTGCCTTTATCTCTTGTTTCTAAAACAGGTCAAGAAGCATAACCAGAGGAATCCTTTCATGTGCAGTTCCATCACAGCAATCAAAATTCTCATTTATCAGTGTCGTGGTAATAGGAAAACCTTTGGTTTTGATCGTTTTCACAAGATGTCAAAAAACGACTCTTCAAAGTCCTCTCCAGAAGGTGCTACTTTAGTCAGAATGCTGCTACTGAACTTACTCCCATAGAGATGAATTCTGTTCATGTGGCCACCATAGAGAACCTGACTGACATCAGTGGTCATTTTATCTGAAGGCATAATTTAATCCCTAATAGGTTACCTTATGAATATAAAAGACATCCTTAGTCTTGAACCGCGTCATTATTAATGTTTATACATATTTTTGTGACACACTATGTACCAATATAATTATAGATTCTACTTTTAGGGTGCTCTTAAAAAGATCATAAAAGCTCTTTGCTGACTCTGTCGCTCAGTTCCATAGAGTTGGCAGCAGATGGGATTGGGGACTATTCCTATGGAGTTGAGGCATTTTTTCACCTTTGATTTAGGGTCCTATTTAGGATGGAATACTCACAGTGAATATCTACTTTGCAGATTGCAGTGTAGTGATACAGGAACCTGCTTACCAAGGGGTAGTTAGTACTGCATAAGTGATGTACCTGCAGGGCGAAAGAGCTTTATTTTAGCTTTTCAAGGGCTGTCTTGGACTTAAATGGTAACTGACTTGTGTCAAGGCGTCACATCAGGTAGTATAGCAGTACACTTCAGAACTCTTGAATAGTGAAGTGATTCACAAAAATCTGCACTGGCTGGAAGCAGATCTCCCCTGATGCTAATGACCACCTACTTTCTCATCTCCTTTATGAGATGGAGAATGTTTATTTACAAAGGAGCTCTATCAAGTTCTGTACGTGAAGTCATACCACTTTATCAATGTTCTGTCCAATGTGTAGCCAAATTCTTCTTTGCATTTAACTAGTAGCATCTTACATTGAACACTAGGAAGAGTACACAACACTTCTGAGAAGATTTGTGAAGGAGTGAAAACAGTAAAAACATCATGGAGGTTTTAATTTTTTGGATCCAGACAAAGTAGAATCTTTCACAAATCCATTCAAAATTCTATCAGTAAATGTGCTCAGAGCTGCACTTTGCTCTTGAAAGAAGTAAATGCACTGTCTTGTTATTTACAACAGAGCTTTGCTTTGTAGGGAAACATTTGTACTATGGGAAAAAAACCGCAATGACTTCTCTTCACAGAATTATTAGATGGAAAAGTCATGAAGGTTTTGAATCTTAGTATTTTTCCATGTGAAAAAAACCCCAAAAGATCCTTAAACTGCATATTCACAAACACAAGAACAGAATTACAAAGGGGGAAGGGACACAGCAGAAAGACGGAGCTGTGGCTGCATTCTAATTCCACAACTCCTGAGCTGCACTTCAGCCTTTACTTTCCAGCCCAGCCTTTACCCCCAGCTCATGCTACGCTACTTTCTCACTGTCTCTCAGAGAGACAGAAAAATTTGAACAAAACAGAGCAGGCGTGTGTTTGTGCCTGTGTGTGTGTGTCAAACAAACAAGATAATTTCACGCATTAGAAAATATGACAAGTACAATTTACGAATGCTTGATCAGAGTGAAGCAAAGCCATGAGTCAGCGATGCCATAGTTAATGAGTGAAAAGCTATTCCATCCTATTCCATGTTCTGTACACGGCTAGATGAGGCTGTTATACAGAGGCAGGAGGTTGTGCAGCCACTCCCCCATTACACAAATACGCTCTGTAGGCAGCGCTCAACAAAAGGGTGGGGGCAAGAAGGTTTACAGGTCCCCAAGGCTTCTTAATAAATCCACCTCTGCTCAACATTTTACATAATGATATAATGCATGATATTATTATAAGCAGTGACATCATAATAAAAAACTGCAGTGCTACTCAAGCGGCAAGGAACACCTAAGATATTTCTATACTTGTAATTCAGTTCTTGTATTTTTTAATTATAGATAAGAATTTAAAGTGAAAATAATTATTCATTCCATAAATACTGTTGTAATGGCTCCCTAGCATATAATTAAGAGGCCTTTAATTTTAATTTTGTATACTGAATGCCTGTTTTTGGAGGTATTCCATACTCTATATTCAGGGCCTATACCTGCAAAGCTCGAAGCTTCTGTTTTTGTGGAAGCTGAAGATGCTGCACAGTTTGCAAAGTTAAGAAATTATCTTTTATAATGACAGATACAAATAACACGGCTGCGTCAAATGTGTTGTAAGGTTTCCTTCCTCCTAACTGCGATCCATTTCAATCGCGCTGTCAGTGTTCCTTGGCCCATCTCATGTTGCAGCACCATTTTCTAACCCATACTTGCAATATAGCCAGTAACAACACAGCATCTTCTTTCCAAAGTGCCTGATGCCTAAAAGAGGGAACCTACCATAACAGCATTCAGTGTTTTCTAGAAACAGATCTCTTTGATGGTAGAAAAATAGTTAGCCTATAATCCCCCTGATAATGTGAAAATAGATGTCTTCAGTTAGTTGCAACTGGATATACAACCTTTCAGCCTACAATGAAGATTAAAATCACTGGCACATGATTATTACTAGGTGAGGATAGCCTTTCTGAAAAGGTAACTGTATTTCCCAATTCTAGTAAATGCAGACACTCACATCTTAAAAAGTACAACAATAACTGGCACCTTTTTGGCAGACTCAGCAGGCAGGTCAAAGATTGTCTCAGCACGTAGAATGAATTAATATTTTTCTCCCAAGAGTGGGTCCTTCTAGAAAAGGCTTAGGGCAGATTGGTGGGGCATTCAAAGGAAAGCTGGAGAGGGAGGTGAAAACTTTTGTTTATATGAGCATTTTTCAGATTTAGATCTAGAAACATATAAATGTTTTAATCTTGTTTGAAAGTCTCCGCCCTTTCCTGTCCATCCCTTATGTGTCTGGTCTCCTCTATAGCCCACCACACACACACGTCTTCCCCCATTTCGCTCTATTCTCCCACTTTGCCCTTTCACAGGACTTTGTACATCCCCATCTCTGCCTTTAATCCTTTGTCCCCAGCTCCTTGCCTTCTACTCATGCTCCTAACTCCACTTTCCCCACTCTTCCTACCTCATTTCTGATTCTCCCTCTGTGTTTTGTCTCCTTATGCTCTAGATTTAATATCTGTGCATCTGCTGCTTGCTTTCTCCGAAGCCCAAAGGAACAGTGGAAGGCCTTACCCTATTCCAATAAATATTTTTTTAATATCAGACATACTTAGAGTGCATGTAATTTAGGAAGCGCTACGTTTTCTTCACTTCTTGCTGCAACAGGGTACAACATGATCACTTTGCTTTTGTCTCCTCATACTTACAAGAGAGTCCCCATACTTACAAGATAAATGTCCCCTAGTGCTGTGTCAAGTTGGCATTGACAGTTTACAGTGCATCTGCATTGAAGTTTTCTTGTTTGGTCATGCAGACACACCTGCGGTAATACAAATTCACTTTGAAGAAATTTATTAACTATTTGTAACTAGCCCACAAGTACTTGGTTGGACTTGATGATCTTGGAGGTCTTTTCCAACCTTAAAGATTCTATGATTCTAAAAGCTTAATTACTTAGTGCTAAATGAATTAGGGTAAAAAAAATGAATAAATCAAATAACAAAGGCTGAGACAGAGAGCACTGACTTCAGATGTAGCCTTCCCAACACCGAGATACAGTTGCTGTCTCTGACACATAGCTAGCATGAGGACTACTCCATTTTCAGTGTCCTCATGGGCATAACATGGTGACCTGACAAGGCAAGAGAATAATTCTCTCCTTTCTTCTTCCTGTTCTGACCCTGCAGTTGTAAATGCAGGCTGGGTGAATGGCTTTCCTTGCTGACTCTCACAGATGTGATAGCAGCAACTGCAACTTTTGTGTGCCTGAAAGAATAAGTGAGCATCGTGCCTCCCTATGATTTTCCTAGATGTTTCATTGCACCTAGATGGCATTCTCACCCAGAACCACGGCAAATCTGTAGTACTCTCTGCTTAGCCTAGATTCAAATCATTCTAGTCACTTAAGAAAACATCTAAAAGGAAATAAACACCAATTAAGGCACAGACACTTTAATACAATAAAGATTAGCTCTGGACATCATTTCCTTGCTTTCTATCAGATAAATCTCCGATTTCTGAACATTTCATTTTGTACTTAGATTATGTCTTCGCAGATAAGCTTTAAGCATTACCATCTGTTCTGCAGCAATCACATGATCCTATCACTTTGATTCAGTTGAATACAAATCCCTCTGACAATAGGGAAACAGCAAAATAACACACATTTGTTCCAAAAACTGCCACAACAGTGGATTGTTCAAGGGCTGCTTTATAGTGGAGGTAAAAGACACGGGGAGAGTCTCCTGCACCCCTCCTGCCTGTGCCCCACACTGTCCAGGCAGCACTCTGACACTCAAGCTTCTTGTTTGGGAGGGGGATTGAGTCAGTGCTTCAGCTGTGCTCAGCAGCCTCGGGGGCTGAAAGCCTCGCCAGGGCCCCATGCCTCTGCATGCCTGCTAGCATTTGGAAGCAAATCCTGAGTCAGAGGGAATACACCTTTCTCTTGCAGATATAAGAGCGCTATAGTTACACCTCTCAGCAATCTCTGAGGCATTCTTTCCACATCTGTCCTCTGCAGGCAACTGGCCCACAGCCACCGCAGTTGGCCATTGCAGCAACAGATCTTCCCTGCTGGTTTCTAGGAGAAAGGCAAAAGCAGAGCTTGTACCCACTATTGTGGCCACATCTATTAAGAAAACTCCAGTGAAAGGCTGGTGCATATTATGCAGGCATTTGGAGCATTCTTCTACTTGGAATAATTTCCCCATTGGAATGGACCTGTTTAGCAGAAAGATGACCCTATTCAGATTCAAAATGCAGAAGACAGTATAAAATATTTCTCTTTAAGATGTGAAAGAAGCACAAACTGTACTATCAAAGTAACTGCAGTTCCTAGCTTTGCATATGCAGACAAAGTATGTAATCTGTAGGAATCACGAAATAAAGGGTGCATTGCAAGTCTTCTATGTTCATCTACATTGCTCCTCAACAAGGTGTTACAAACATTCTGTCCTTCAGAAGGTAATTTTTCCTTATTTTCACCCACTGGATAATTGTCAGAAGGAATGTTTTAGCTGTATTTGTGGTTGAACACATGAACAGGTTAAACTGCTGTATATTGATATCTATAAATGACTGAAATTTAGGCTATTAATTTATGATGAAGGGAAAATATAGCAATAAACCAATGTGCTATAAATTCTAGCTGAACTTGGTATTATGACTCTTCTAATGTCCTACAATTTACAGATGAATGCAACACTTCATTTTCTTCTCTTACTTCAATGGCGCTGAAAATTTACTGAAAATTACTGGAATATGAATTTCTGTATGAGAACTTTGAGGATGAGAACAACAAAATGCTCAGATTTCAATGGTGCAAAGACAAAAATGTCTTGGACCATGCACTGTTCATTTGCATTTTAGCATCTATTTAAACTCTGTGTTTTCTCCAAGTTTGTAAGCTGTTTCAACAGTTAATCTGCAAGCACTTGGCGAATAGAAATCTCTCAGAAGCATGCTTTTTTCTATCAAGCTAAAAGGGAAAGAGTGATTAATTTTAAGTGTATTGATGATAGAAGAGCTCTGAATAGCATTTTATCTGCAATACTGTACTTGAAAGGAATGAAGTGCAAGTTAAACAAACAGTAACAATGAATGCAATTTTTTTCAGGGGTGGTCCTCTTAGAAAATGTTAACCACATTAAAGTAGGTAGTTCTTGAAATATGCAATTAATTTTAAGTTGATAGAAGTTGAAACTGTCATTCACCTGAGCAGGTGGTGGAAGAACCTTCTTGCATATCTGCTGATTGGGTCCCTGTACTCCAGCACAGTTGTATCCAAGAGGGGTCTTGATGGAGCATAAAAGGTTCCAAGGCATGCCTCAAGCTGTGCTGTAGAGTTCAAACACAGCAGCAATGAAACAAGTGAAATTGTTTCAATTACAACAGGTTGCTCATGTTTGCAGTCAGTCAAATTCCTCAAACACTGATGAAGTGTGATGTTGTTGTAGGACAGATGAAATTAAAATATGACAGATTGTACAAACACAAATATGCATATAAACTTTCACTTTAAGGCAGAGTTGACAATGACTTTGAGCAACAAAAGCTGTCAAAAGGATGAAGAAGTCTATAACACACCAAGTTCTCACCAGCAGCATACAATTAAAAGTGACTCATAAAAGTAACACAGTTTGAACAAGTTTGTCCAGTAGAGATCAACTCTCAATTAACTCAAATCGTCTTTGTCCTCTCAGGCAAACAACAAGGAAGTTCATTTTTTCAGGGATTATTGTGTTAGGTCAGCGGGTGACAGAACCCTTCTTGTGATGGCCTTGAGGTCCACAGCCAACAGTTCTTTAAAAACTTTAAAACAAAAGGGTCTGGAAACCCTAAGGGTTTGACTCTCCTACAGTGTGCAGTAGTGGGAAACAGGATAACCTCCCTTGTAATCAATAAAGTAAAGCCCTTTCGTTACAGAAGTTGTGTCCGCTTTAAATACTTTCTGACTGCTATACTCCACAGCTGGAGCTCTCAGGCATTTTTCTACATGTTTTTAATACAAAATTATAAATAATACAAGAAAATACATAGTATATGTTTGTGTCTCACATGCTTAGCTGAAAGGAAATTTAACGATCAATAATATTTATGTTATATGACTTCTGCTTGACAATTACCACGTAGTACAAGTCCTTATAGGCAGAACCGGGAGAATTTGCAATATATTTGCTATATAGGTTCTCCTTTCAGTGTGATTGTGCAAACTGCTACTGCTAATCAGAATTTTGTGTAGGCTTTAAAAGCAAAATATAACCTATTGTCTCATTAGGTAGAAAAATCTCATTGATTTGCTGTTATTAGCGTTTGTTTGAACTAGCCATTTCTGTATTTAGTGATAATGGTTATTTCCAAGCATAGTTACGTTTTATTTTATTAGGCTTAATAGCACTAAATGTGCTAATAGCACTGTGTTAGGAACACAGGCAAACTGTTGGTAATTTAGGCTTTGTGTTATCTTAAATCTAGACAGTAAGATAAGCTGAATGTTAAAGGCATTTTCTTTCAAAGCAGCAGTCCATTTAGATTAAAATTGAATACAACAGTACCTTTGCAAAAACAAGCCATACTCTCTTGCCATTGCTGTTTTCTTGACAGCATGTTTTGTACTTCTGAAATATTTCAATGTACATGGAATACGAGTAACTACCAGCACAGTTATAGATTCATTAGATAGCCCAGCTTGATGTTGAAGGCAGAATACAGATCTCAAAGATAACTGCCCCATTGCTATAAATAAAAGGCCCCACTGGATTTCACTAATAAAAAAGAAAACAAATTACCATGCCAAATTTGTTAGATTCATACAGAATAACTCCTGGACAGAACAAATTTTGTCTGCTGTAAACAGTGTTAGGGAGCTGCATGGGGGCAAACACACAGACTTCTATTTATAATGTGCATATTTTTACAGGAGTTGGAAAACCAGCCATTTTCATGGGTCCTTTCAAAAGCATGTTTTATTTAGAATTGATACACTGTGTTTGCAATGCAGAGATTTTTTTTTAATCAGATCCCCCAAAATGGGATAGCTGATGGCTTGGCAGCAATGTAGGATACCTTGGAGTTTTTCTATCATCAAACACACCAGAATCCTAAGTATTCTTCCTTGCCACAAAAGATGCCTGGTCCCCAGCTGTCTGTCGGCTAGACTGGAGGATAACACCTTCACTAAATCAAGGCACTTCAAATCTTGAAGTCTACTGACTTTCAAGATAGACAGCAAATCAAGAGGAAGGGACCACACCAGGCTTCAGCAGGGACGTGGCTGAACCTAAAATTCATCATTTCTTGTGAGGGAACCCAGCTACTACTGTAGGGGACCAGAAGATTACAGTGAGGACAAATGCTATAATCCTAAAGGAGGCAGCAGAGGATAGTATATTCAAAGCCTTTGGATCTTGTAATGGAAGAATGACCCTTCAAAAGCACCTTAAAAACCACACAAAAATCTCTTGTCTCCTTTGCAGGAAAATGTCCCTGCTTAAGTTGGTGCTGTCACAGTAGGAATACATAACAAACATTTGAATCCTATATTAACTACCATTAGTCTGTAATATAAGCTAAATTTATGTAATGTAATAAAGCTACAGCACATAGAAGATAGTGCGATATATATTAAGTCATACCTATACCATATATATATATTAAATATGCATTATTTTAGTATTATTATTGTTACAAATGAACTAAAATGCAATCAACGCATTGATCCACATTTTATTGAAATGACCTGTCTACATATGACATCTGATGAGGGCAACCACAATGTGGCTGACTGCCTTGATTCTCACTATTGTCTTATTTATAAAGTCATTAAATATATTGTCATAATCCACATATGAATTACAATGACACCACAAAAATACAGTAAAAATACAATCAGTCCCTTACCTTCTCTTTCTGGTGTAAGCTTTTGTTTAAGAAGGTGATTGACAATGGCACTCAAGCATATGTAACACTGACGACCCATCGTGTTCCAGTTCATGGTGTTCAGGACATTAATTGCCTCGTGTATTTCATCATAACGAATGTACTGGTGGATGATTTCCACAAGGCCCAGCTGTCCTCTGCTGATCACACCTTTTACAGGAAATAGGAAAAACAAAGATAATGTTATAAGTATGTAAATCAGTAGCTGCCTACTTTTCAGTAGAGTTAAGAATAATTGCAGTTGGCTAAAATTAGGAAGTTTAAGTTAATGAGTTTCACTACTAAATTTTTGTGTGAGATAGTTTGTTATTATCTTGGTGTATTTAGACTGAGCATGCTTTGGACCACAGAGAAAAACCATCAGTGAACTTCACACACAGAGGCTGAGCGAATGTTGCTGATACCCATCAGTGACAACATCAGTTTATTTTAAACATTGTAGAAAAAACTTATTCCCAGTTTATCATTATTGTATTGGAGGTAATAAATTAATGTTCCTAGCACCTCCTTCCTGCAGGGAAATACTGCTGAACAACACTAAAAAGTAGCATTTGTCTCACAGAAACATACCTACGTATACAAGTTCACAGCAGCTCAAACTTCAAAGCAGCAGTCATTTGATTACTCTCCATATCACAATTGCTCTAGAACTTACTTTAGCTTGGCAAAATTCTCTAAGTGAAGCATTTATTCTGTGAGGGGATATTACAAAAGATACAAACATTTAGGGAACTCTGAATTACAGCTGCACTTGAAACCAAGAACATGCTTGCCAAAAGGGGAAAAACGGAGTAACACATCGCTCACTCCATAAGAACGTGATTTATCTACAGAGCTCTAGCTCTGAAAAGTAGAAATTAAGAGCCTCTCAAATTTTCTTGACTTGTAGATCTCAGCTTCTGAACAGAAAAGGTGACTGAAAAGCTGCAGAGAGTAACATTATTTATTGTCTCTGACAACCCGTATGATCGCGTGACATCGGCCACACATGGCGTTTCAGCAATTCTTGCTTGCTTTGGGTCACTGTGATACAGCATTCTTTATCTCTCCACTCCAGATATTTGAAAGAGACCAGAATAAATTTACTGTTCCTCTCTCTTTAAATAAAAACATACTGTTATGTTTTAATTTTCTCAATTTATATTCTGACGTTGTTTGTCAAAACTAATTTTAAGGAAAAGATTCTGATGAGCAAGGGAACAAGCTGAATTTCAATAATGATGTTAAAGCTGGGGGAAAAAAAGTCTGGTAACAGAGAAAAGCAGATCTGATATACAGAAAACATACCTCACAATATTTTCATAAATGCAGTAGTGAATATTGTTTGTGATGTAAAATAAGAACTAAGAAAAAAAAAGTAGAGGAAAACATCTGACTATAGCTTGAGGACAAGTAACCTGCTGAGAACTTGCATGCACAGATCTGACGCTTTGGGGAAAAAAAGCTTACATATTTATTTTTTGTAACAGAGAAATACTTCAGTTTTGTAGTGTCATGAAAGCCAAGACATGGTTGTCTATTATATTTCACTTTACATTTGCATCTACTAAAGCCTATGGACATTATACCATGTAATAGCCATGTTTAACCCGTGTATGTGTGATAATATCTAATTGTTATGGTAGACTTTATTCTTCCTAAATGTTTAGTGTTTTTAAAGTATTACATAAGTTGGGCAATCTTCACATTAATCACTAAGTGAAGATGAAAATACTTATTTACATGCTAATTAAACATAATACTATATTTAAAATGCCTTTCGAGGTCAGGAATGCTGAACCACTAGTACCAAGTTTGGCATTATCCAAGATCTGGGTTGACATAAACGACATGAAGCCGCAATGCTTTTGAAAATGAGTTTGCCATTAGACACCAAAAATATTTGCCATTAATGTTTGAGGGTAAATTTAATATGAATCTTTTCCTGAAACAAATCTGGCTAGACAGCACAATGGAGAATTCACAGAACTTGTCCAAAATCATAATATGTCAGCTGGAACTTAAAAACATATTTGCCTATTCTTATTGACATAGTTTCTTAACAGACTTTCACGGGAAACAATTCCAAGCCATGAGTTAATTATGGATTTTATTTCAGTTCTGAATACCTGTGTGCCTTCTGCTGTCACGGAACCCTAATTTTTCCATAAAATTTATACCTGAAAACCAGGATGCAGTAGAGAATAGCATGTTTTTGCACACTGGACTATAAAGAGGAAGGGAGGAAGGGCTAAAGAGCGCTTTGCCTTCTTGCTATAAGAGATTTTACAGTAATTATACAGAATTAATTTTAAAATGTGATAACTTTCAGCTGTAGAGGTCAACATCTTCCCATTTGGATGCTTGACTTCTCCTGGGTGGTGCGCTTCCAGGCAACCTGCTTGGGAAAAAGAGGTGACAGCCAACTCACTGCCTAATTGATTTAGGAACAGTGCCCAGGGAGACAGTCCAATTAAGTTTACAAGCTGGCAATTAGCAGGAAAGGCCTCTAAATCCCTGCACTGAGAGCCTGCTTGCCTTCGTAAGAACATAAATGTGCTAAAGATAGCAAGGGGAAAGCTGCGCTTTCTGGAAAGCTGTTGTGAGAAAACCCCACAAGGGAGGACCGAAGAAAAGCAAGGTAGATGTGGGTAGAGTGCCTTCTGCTTGACAGGTAAGAGGTAATTTAGAGGTTTTTTTTTAAATGGCCAACATGCACAAAAACATCAAATAGCTGTTATAATTAGTGTTCTGGGGTGCTCTGCAACTATTAAACCTGTCACTGAACATAATGCAGCTGAATTATCTCAAGATAAATGATAACTTGTAAAGAGTTTTAAAAATAATTTTAATATAATAATTTTAAATAATACAGTAATCATCTGGATTAGCTCTTTTAAAACTATATAACTATAAGCCAATCCAACATTTTTGTCATTAACATCCTATTATATTAATTTACCTTTTTGCAGTGACACACTTAGCTAAGTTTCTTAAATTCAGTTTTTCAAATGCTCAGGTCTGTGTTACTTTTAGACAGGATTTTTCTCCCACTAAAGAACATGCATGTCTCAGTAAAGAAATAAAGTAGATTTTCAAGCCTTACTGTCACTTAGTTTTTATTTTGAAAAGGCTTCTTCCTAATCTCAATAGCTTTATAAAATGAATCATTAAAAACTCCTATAAAGATCTACAGAGGCAATCCCGGCTCCTTGGACAGACAATGGGCAAACCACTGAAATTTTCCAGGATGAGTATATTCGACATGGCTGTCTGCCCTGCTGAAACACTGGCTTGGTAGTCAGAAGATTTAAGCATGGTTGTTTTTTTAGCTCTCACAGTAGGTTTGCACCACTGTAACGTGCCTGACTTGAATGGAATGAATACAGTTTTCACTGATGAGCAACTGCAGGGGTTTTATTCTTAGTTCAGCCACTGACTCATTGTGTAACTCTTAGAAAGCCTTTTAGCTTTCCATTACTGCTTGTTTTTCATTTGTTTCCATTTGTTTTCTTCATTTGTAAAATTAAGATAAGTTATGGTTTTACTGTCTTAAAGTTTCCTTACACCTAAAATGAGAAGTGCTATATAAATTCTAAAATTAGTATTATTACTTTTTCTTTATTCACAACTCCTAGCAAATTAATTGAGAGACCAAACTTCTCTGAAGGTTATGAAAACCTTCCTTCTTGTGCGAAAAGCCTTCAAGGAAAGAAATGGTGTAACTTCATGTACTGAAGTCAGGAAAAATAGAGTACTGGGACAAATATATATTATAATGGAAATCACAGTTGCATCATACACACAAAAAATAATTTAGGAAAGAAAATAGCCTTACTATCCTATTATTAAAAATAGCTTATTTTAGCTTGTTAGGAGTATTACTACAGAATAGAATTCCTAAAATTATATACTACAGAATAAAATAATTTTCAATATAAGAAGCTGTTATGCTTTATTAGAGTAGCAGGGAACATAACAGGACCCCGATCCAACAACAGATCGGGGTCCTATTCTGTCAGACCCCACATGAAAAGATACTACGTAACGGTGAAACATCATAAACTCCTTGGTTCACATCTTCAGGTATCATTGGAACGACATGCTTTTAAGGCTATGGTGCCATATATCTAAAAGTTGCTTTCAAACTACAAACAACTTGTGAGATACAGATGTTTCCTTGCGAGCTCAAGGTTCAATAGATGTGCTTAGTAACCTACCAAGTTTAAAGTGAAGTACTCCTAAGGGTCCTTTGTCGAATCTAACCAACACACGATCATGAGTATCCGCGCCCTCTGTGCCCTCAGATGCAAGTGGAGGAGCAGCCCACAGAATCTGGATGAGGCTGCTAGGCACATCGAAGTGTTTACTGAATTGCAGAGTTGCCTCAGGTGAATAGTCTTGTGCTACGAGCTGAATTTTGACTGGGGATAGTGCCGTGTCAAAAAGTTGCAGCTCCCCTTGAGAGCTGCCAACCATGAAAATGGCTCCAGAAGGGTGGTAGGTTATTACAGCAGGCAACAGTTCTGCTTGGGCTAACAGAGTCACTTGGTTGTAGCCTTCATAAAGAATTATCGACGAATCTTCACAACCCAGAACTAGCTTGTCTTCTGTAATGTCTCTGCAACAGCTGATGGCCTTGGATCGTAGTGGTATTCTCGTGACTGCCGCACACTGAATTTTGTTCCTAACACACTTGTAGACACAGCTGTCGGCCATGGGTTCTTTGTCTGCGGAAACGGAGCGCTCCACGGTGTAAACCTGATAAGGCTGATTAGTGCTGAAGCTAGCATCAAGTGGATCCCATTCTGTACGGACGTAACTCTGAACCTGAAAAAAATCCAAAACATTTTGGTAGTCATTTGTAATGACTTTTTCTCACTTTGACGATTTAAAAAATAGTCTGCTGCAAATACGCTTTCTCATGGGTCAGCAAGCAAATACACAATTTAGAAATGGAGTTGTAAAATCTACTGGTTTAATTTTTAAAACACTAATACCTCTGATTAAAAAATGCTGCAATATAGTTTGAGCCATGTTTGTTTGTCCAGAGTATATAATAGGTTAGCAGAATAGAAGATTAAGGAGGGGATGCTCCTATGTTGGTAGGAGGAGAAATGAGCAGCTGACTGATATAAAAGAACACTGATTATTCACAAGTGGAGTGGGGGAGAAATCCCCAAATTTCTGGAAAAAATTATAATAGATTACTCTGGGCATCACACATAGAGGATTTTTGATCATTTGCTCTGGGCCATGGTAACAGAAAATATTACACTGTAGTAGTAGAAACAATGGCATGTTTAAACAATTTATGCTGTACATCGCCAAATGAATAGGTGGTAGATGTGTTTTGGTGCCATATAGCTTTAGATGCAGAATAAATGAATTTGTGATAGCCAAGAAGGGGGACCTTTCAGTGGTACTTGAAGGCTGAATGAATGGAAGAACACCACAAAGGCAGAATATGATACAAAGACAGCAGCTGGCAAAGAGCAAGAATTTTCAGTGTGGAAACAAGGAAGTACCATGAAGTGATGGAGGCAACAGTGGAGACCAATGTCCTATAATACATGGGTTTGAGCGAGAGGTGTTGTACAGGACTTGAGCAGGGAAACTGTAGGAGAAATACCAGCTGTAAATAAGTTACAAATTAGTGTAGGAAAAGCTGTTTCTCTGAAAGGGAGAGAAAATTCATGTCTCTAGAATGAGAGTAGTGGAAGTCTGAGAAACTTGCTGGTGTTTGTTCATGCAGAAATAAAGAGTGAAAGGAAAATGTCAAACTCGGCCAAACCCCAGCCTCAGGTATACCCACAGCATTCTTCACACTACAAACTAAAGCTGCTGACCTGCCAGTAATTTTGGAAGCCCCTTCTTTCGACTCCAGGTGGTATGCAAGTACCGTTTAGACAGAAAGGGGTAATAAATGTGATTAAAAGGCAGAGAGAGGGTGAGGGAGGAAATCTGGAAAGTTCAGGTTGAAAATGCACACATAATGTTAAAGCAGTTTAAATTTGATTTCCACAGATCACAAAAGCAACTGAACTTATAATTCAGCTTTTCATCCCACAAAGGAGGAGAATAAGAAATTAAGATTTTTTTGGCATACCACCCATTACTTCAGAAGCAATGAATTTATAAACAAGTTATTCAGATTGATTAGGATGTTTTGTTCTGACATTTAACTTATTTCGTCAGCAAAAGGGTTTCTCATTTAAAAAATAAGAAAAAAAAAAAGGATTATTGCAATTCTGTGGCTGCAAACCAGCTACTGGTTAATACAAAAGTCTTAGCTACTTTAAGATGAGTAGTTAGGGACATGCAAAGAACCACTTAAGGCAAAAGCATCTAATACAGAAGCCTGTGCATCCAACTTGTGAAAACCAGGTAAACCGATTTCAACAGACTAGCGATCAATGAAAACATATGCGAAAGAGAAAACAAAAGATTAAATTACTTATATAGTCTGAAAACCATTTTCTCACCTCTACCATTCCCTGACCAATGACTTAGCTTCTGCAGCTAGTCATTTACGCCCACAAAATATGGAGTGGCTACTGTGCAGATGTTAGAATTGCTGAAAGGTGTAGCTTATTAGGGTGTTAAATTGCACAGCAAGGAAACCTGTAAAAGAGGTTATTGTGGACAAAGGATTACCGTGACCACAGAGCTCTCTAACCCCAAATAAAGACAAGGCGAAGTGTTATTGTTTGTTCTGCAGTTTTCCCTAAGAGTATGCATAGAGACTCAGGTAGCTGCCTTTCAAATATGTGAAATGGAAATCTTGCCCAAGCAAGCCTTCAAAGCTTCCATAACTTCAGTGAAATGAGCCTTGAGGCCCTCTGGGACTCAGATTTCTGTCTTCCTGTGGCAGGTTTCAATGCACTGCATTATTCATCTACATATTTTGATCCAAAACCAGTGTTCCTCTCTGGACATCTCCTCATAAGCTACAAGAAAGTCATGAAGATCCACACAATAATCAACCCTATGACAGCTGAAAGACTATGAGAGCACTATTAAATTCTGAAGAGAGACTGGCCTTGAAGGTTAAGAGAATAGAGGAGAAAATGTGAAACAACTCCATAGGAATGACTGCTGGGAAAGAGCAAGGGAAATAGTCACAGAAAAATAAATGTTGTCATCTCATCATTTGAGAGTCGGCAAGCAAACTGAATCTATTTATTAATTTTGTTCTGCATTGTTAGAGCAAAAATGGAACAAAATGTTGCTCACTACTTTGAATTTAAAAGAAAGCAAAATCTTATGTTTTGGAAGGCTAATTTAATGAGCCTTGAGATGAGAAGCTTCCTAGCTTCACATAATTCTGAGAGCAAATTCTTGAAATGAAGTCTAGGGTAGGGCTGGTTGCTGTATATAACGCAATTCTAAATGAGGAAAAAGTTATTGCGAGGAGAGAAAGACTATTTGTTCCATTTCAAAACATAAGTTTTGACATAAAGTTTAAACAAATGAGGCTTAAAGGAAGCTTTTCTAGACACTACTGTTCAGATTCTGGCTGAAAACAAGAGCAACATTTCTCCTTAGATTGGAACAGATAAGCTGCTTCTCATGCATCAGTGGCCTCATGTGCCTCTTGGAGGAAGAGTACCAAGCAGAGAGACCTCTTTGTTCTGGTTTCCAGTTTTGCTGAATGTAACTGGTATTTGGCACTCTGAAGGGGGAAAAAAAAAATGGATATTCTCTTTCATCTGAGAGAGAAGATTTGAGTTTCTCTGTCAGAAGTTACTGTTATTAAGTCTTCATGCTGCTAACTGGAAAACTAAAGCAGAGACATACAAGTACAGAAACACGTTAATAAGGCTAAGGTAATGCTTTTGCAAAAAAAAAAAAGTCTAACAATCAAAACATGCTTTTTTTTTTCCCCGAGAAGACTGTACTCCAGTGTCTGCCAACTGTTTTTCTATTTGGTAAGCAGCCACAGGCTAGTAAACGTAGTGCACAGAGTGCTTTAGCAGTCCATTTAATGGAATCCACTGGGATTCCTTCCTGGTGAACAGTAGGTCTCTGGAACCCGAAAGGGGAACATTAAAATATGAACATATCTTTAAGTTGACAAAACATTTGCTTGGGGAATGGGAAGGCAAAAACTGGAGGAGTTCCCTCAGAAGCGGGTACAACAACTGTAGGATTTGCGGAGGAGGGGACAGGGCACTGGATGTAAAAAGACAGAGCCGTAATATCACATGGCGGGGTGTATAATCCCATTCAATGCTACGTGCTTTCCATAAATCTTGGACTAAGCACTTAGCCTTGGATTCCAAGGGAAAATTTCTGGAAGTATTTGCATGAAGTAAAACCAAATATTTTTTGTAAAATAAAATAATAAATAATAAAAAAAATTTAAAAGTCCCTTTTAGTTTTGTGATGTACACTACAAAAATATAGTAAATGTATTGAAATACTGTCCATGTAATTTATGCATTTTTCCCTTATTAATGTGGCAGTCACACCACTACCGCACATTTATATTGTTTTTCCCTTGCAGTACTGCCCTGTGCTCTGCATCAGCTAACCAGCAGCATGAGGGATACATGTCAAGCTCTCAAATCCTAGAGTCAGAAATCATAACAAACCAAGTAAAGGTATCTGTTAATCTTTGTAAATAAAGGAGCCTGAATTATGCCAGTTAAAATACTTGCTTTCATCTTACATTTGAAAGAAACAATAGCACTAGCTTGTGTCTCAGTGCAAATGCTTGAACACTTAAAATTGAAGTATTTTGCATAGAGTGCTGGGAAAGGATAAAGCCCAAATATCAAAACAAATAAAGAGTTTTAACCAGGAGTTCTAAAGCAGAAAATTGGCTTACCAGGCAGATTAAAAAAAAAAGAAAACAAAAGAAACAGAGAAATAAGCTTGCTGTGACACAACTGTATGTCTTTCAGACAAGAAAAATGTTTGATTTATTTTATGGATGTTAAAAAAATGCTTATTTAATTTCACACAGTGAGGCTCCAAACAACAACAAACACTGTAATTAGAAACATTTAGTGGGAAGTGTAGTGCACAGTAGAGTAAAATAGCTTTAAATACAGCACTGTGAAGATGGAAGAAAAAAAAAACCCTCTTTTTAAACATTTATAAAATAAAAATGCAAGGCTCCTACTCTAGGTTACTTATTTGGCTGCGTTGTATTTACAGTCTCACATGCAATCTTACTATTTAGACCTTCAGCCAACATTTATTCTTATTTTATTTCAAAATTTATCATCATCATCTTTATCCCATATTATTCATTGAACTTCTAACCCAACGTGACATCAAGGATTTTACATTCTTTGCTCCGTGTGTGTGAGAGGTATTTCAGCTATTCAGTCACACACCATAGATGTTTTTCTGAGCGCTACAGTAATTGTAGGCTAGCTCGCTCATAAAAGATGTGTTTATTTCACAAGTTTGAGGCACAATGTGGAAGCAATAACTATTAAATATTATCTCTTGGGAGAAAGAAAAATAATATTATCTCTCAGGCAAATTATTTTTTCCACAAGATTGAAGTATAATTTCAGTGATTCGCACGAGCACTAAATGGAGTAAAAATAAACACAGCAAAGACAAATGCAAAGTAAGCCCTGGCATCATCACCTCCTGTTAATTTATGTTTGCAGAATAAAGTTCATGTTGATTTTAACATGACTTTCAAAGCATTTAATCCAAGGATGATTTCACATCAGATCCTATTTATTTATAGCAAATTGCTTGAAATGATTTCCGGAAGATTCCTCTTCTGGTTTGGAAATCAAAATACCAGCATTATCTCCACAGGGAGACAATTTCAGCAACAGTTTTGATCACCATTGGTACTTTAACAAAGAAGAAACAAACAACCCCTGAATAATTAAATAAATAAATTGGAGAATGGATTCTTTTACTGGAGGAAAGCGATGCAGACAAAGGTTCAACAGACAAATACTTCTGCAGCAATGTGCATGCATGTATATAAATTTACATTGCCCACCAAAGTAAAGTCGTATGTTAAAGAGAAAAGCACTTTTATTTCTTCACAGGATGACTGCTGACCAAATCTTACGGCATTCAACACAGTAAACACTGATCTCAGAAAAAAAGGAGTAAAACCGGTCGAGATTTGGAAGGAAAAAGTTATTTCTGGTTTTGGAGCAATAATGTCTACCTCTAGCCTTAATAGTAGCAAACTCGAAAACATAAAGACACACAGCACAATTCAAACCAAATTTATAGGGTATTTATACATAAAACGTATTTCCTCCATTAAGTTGAAAAGCTGCTTAAGTACACAATACCCTAAAAACTGTATGTTCAATGTGAACCACCTCAATGCAGAATGCGTAGTTACAGGACGTTATCATGAGAAGGGGTTGAGTTGCCTTGTCCCATCCTAATTAGTGGCGGGCAGCAAAGACCACTCAGAAAATTCTTCCAGGGAGGACGTAGTATCACCTAAGTCCCCCATTCACCTTTGCTCTGCCACAGCAATAAGAGTGTCCATAGCTGGCAGATCTTGTGGTTCTCATAGGTCAGCACCAAGGTGCTGCAGAATGGCTGTGGGTAGCACCCACTCATTTCTTTGGGCTTGGACTTACTTTTTCGTAAGCCCAATATGCCAAATAGCTTTACGGGCCAAATATTCAGCAATTCCTGCTTTTCTCTTAATTCTAGATAATAGGGCTGTTTTATTCAAGCAATACTACTATTTTCAAGTAAAATGATGGTTGTATTATTTTACTACACTTCTTTTTGATAGATGCTTCAACCTGAATCAGTTCATGCTTCTCATCTTCTTCTGTTGATGACGACAATTTACTGGGAGAAAATTCATATAATTGGACAAATATGATAAATATGGATTTACCTTCATCCATAACATTGGCATGTCATGTTTTTATTCCAGGTCTATACCTAAGGAACACTACAAATAGAAAGGGAGCAGAGGCAAAGAGAGGCAAATAAGCACGCTTAAAGCAGCACTGTATTTTTGTGGCATCTGACCTAGATAGTAACTGTTTAGAAGCTGTCTAGAAATGCTAACTGTTTTTGCTCATGTTTAAGCTATCAAATGATTCTCAGAAGTTAAATGTGTTAAGTTAAAGGTCCCTTCCAAGACTCTGCTGTAGAAAAGTGTACCTCAGTTGATTGCGGATTGGGGGTTGGTGCTACTTCTAGAGCTGCTGGCTTATGACATCCCCCATCCATGTACAGGAGTTTAACTACTGCCTATAAGAACTGCTAGAGAAAACAAGAAAAAAAACCAAACCAGTACTGCAGGTTACACATCATGGATAGATACGGAAAGTGTATAGGCAGGGTGTCTCAAGCCTTACACAGCAGCCCAGTGAGACAAGTACATGGAACAGACTAACTGCCCATTAGCAAAACAGTTTGTCATCTATATATGACTAAATTTTCCATTTGGTATCTTATTGACAAACACAGGAAAAGAAATTTAATCCAAAGATCTTACAATTAAAACAGACAAGTGCAGGCAAAGAATCAGAAAAGAGAAAGCAACTGAACAGTTAAATCTGGCAGTTCTGTTTTTAAAAATAATTTTCTTATATTTATATTACAATATGGGCTAAATTAAAAGGATTATGAGTTTAGGCCTAAAGGCTCAGTAAATGCTTATTATAATTATTGTGTTAAGCACCAGTGATGTGCTTGGGACTATACCAGACAGCCTCAGCCCTGAGCAATTTAGAGTCTAAACCAGAAAAGGATAAAACAAGGTGTATTGAAAGATGCAGAGCAATGCTGTAATTTGGAAATGTCCCTGCAATATATGAAATGAAACGGAGAAAGCTTTAAACTGACAGGGTGGTTTCTGTTAATTTCTTGGCAGAAATGAGTCTCTAAAAAACATATCAGAAAATAGAGATTGCAAACTGCTATGTTGGCATCAGGGAGCTTTCTGGAAGATGTGTGAAGGAAACAAAAGGCACGGGAATGTTGCCATCAGAACCTGGACGTATGGAAATCGTGGTAAGAAATAAGATCTGAAATGTTAGTAGGATGAAGTTTCATAATGTCAAATTGGTAGAGTGACTAGGCTGAAAAACTTACACAGAACAGACGCACGTTTTAGCTGCCAGAGTAATTTTTATATGTGATTTGGCATAGCTGCAGGGGGAATTGAGAACTGCAGGTGTATATCAGCAGAGGAGAGAGATGAGTCAAAGATGACCGCTAGTGGAAAGAGGTCAATTGTAAAGAAGTAAAGGCAGCAGAACTGGAGGCAACTTAAACTTGAATTCTACAGTGACTAATGACTGAAATAAGAAAGAAAAGCTGTCTCAACTACCTTTTCTCTTTTGCTTTCAATATCTAGAAAATCCCAAGGGAAAACAAACCTCACTGAAATTAATATTAGTTATCAAAGTAATAATTCCAAGACATTAAAACATTTACATCTTCCCTAATTAAAGAGAACAGGATGCTGTTTATAAGAGCAGCTTATTCTGAAGTGTTACTTAGGATTTTTCCCTACAGGGAAATAGCCTGTAATAGCTACACCAGCACAGCTATTCCACAGCTGATCCTCAAGTTTCTGCTCTTCTCCCACAGTCAGTGCCTTTTTAGTCCACATTAGTAGTGGCTTAAGCTAAACTGAAAATAAAACTCCAAATACAGGAGCATCTGTACAAGATGCTAGTCCTGAACAGCTTTTACATTTTAAATTCAGGCTCCAGTTCTTTTCACATTATGCCCAAGATAGCTTCATTTTTAAGTTTTTACCTAACATAAGAAACTGGATTCAAATATTCTTTAAAAGATGAAATAAAAATGAAATAGATTAAATGAAAACATCTGCCTAAAAAGGCAAGCTAAGCAAGTGTTAGGAAGAGGGTCAGCTTGTAGCCTTGTTCCAACTTGTAGCTTACAGTCCCACCTGTAGATAGGGAATTTTTACTTTTTATTTAAGAAAAAAACTGGTCCCTGATTTGATCAATAGTCATAACAACAATTTAAGCAGCATCTTGGTGTAGCTAAAATGTTATTATAAAACACTTAAAATGCATGTAAAATGCCTATCATTTAACATTGCAAACAACGTAATATAATTGCATTAGACAAGCATGCAACAGCTACAGTTTCTAACTCAGATTAGAGTTTTCAAGTGGTACTCTGACACTTATTTTCAGTGTTAGCAACTCCAAAGCTATTCCTCTGTAAAGACCTAATTTTCTTGCTACATTTCTCAGATTGCCAGTGTTGATGCAAAAATAGTAAGCATACTAAATAAGGTGCTTTTTTCATTAAATAATGAACCTTTGTTTTTAAGATTAGCATGGCTGATCTTCCTTTCTTACAGTTTTATTATATCTGTTCTTTATATCTACCTGAATATTCATTTCAGTCGAATAGTTATTTCTTTAGCAAATCTGAAAAATCATGTAACAGAGAGTTCAGCACTTTACCTCCAATTTGCCATGTGCACAGCCTAACAGCAATAGGTTGGCTCTGTCCCTCTCAGAGGAAATAGGAGACCAAGGCCATGCTCCATCACTAGTTGCTGACCACCAGCAAATGACCGTATCTTGCATACTGTTTATTGCCAGGTGACGTTTCATCCTTCTGCCTTCTGGTCCAGGTATATCAATATAAGAAATCTGCGGGAAGAAAAAAAGGCAGGAAATATTTGAGGTGATAAAATAGCATAGTAGGAGCAATTCGGAGCATTTACTTTGGATGTGTAAAAGAGAATGTATATATACACAGAGCACTGTGCACATATATATATCTTCATATAGGCTGTCTGTAAATGTAAAAAAAAATAAAAATACATCCTCAGACAGAAGACGACATGCTCACACTTTTATCTATGGGGAGGGGATTGGGAAGGAAGGGAATGTGAGTTAAGAAGGAATTTACTGCAATGACTCCAATCAATACCAAAATGTACAGTCATGGTTGCTTGACAGCATCGACCTACACATAGGATTTAAGCTTAGCCATATTAAATGACAAGTTCTGCAGAGCTGACCAGGGAGCTAAGGCTAGTGTTTAAGACATAATCAAATATTAAATATATTCTACAGTGTTTGAGCAAACATATATCTTTCTTTTTCCTCTCTAAATTAAGGAATCCAGATACAAACATCCGCTTTGCAAGAGAATATATACTTTTCTGCATAATGTGGATGAGCTACAGCATCATGCGTAAAGTTTATGCAGCTCTTGAGAATTGTGCTGCTTTCTCAGGAAGGATTTGTGGAATTTATTATTCAAACTCTGTTATTTTGGAGCATGGTTATTTGAAAACATGAGCAGTGCACCATCTGGGTGACACATGCCAAGGAAATATAGATTGCACCGTATTTCTGCTTAAGGAATTAATGGAAGGTTGATAGCTAGGAGAAAAAAAAAACTATCTTGCCATTGCTGGTCAGCAATAATCGAACCACTTTCTGGGGATTAAGCGCATGGCTAAGCCTACTGGACCAGACACTAGCAAAGGGCAGGGGGTCTTCTTATCAGAGAAATGCTTCTGGAGCCAGTCTCACTACATGACAGATTGCTTTCATATTCCTGTCTGCAAGGCAACAAAGGATGGCAGTAATGCGATAATGCCAGAGTGCAATGGGTGTTAAGAACCCGTTGCATTTATGTATTGTATTTAGTAAATAATCAGGCTCATCCAAATTGTGATCTCACCACTCAACCAAGGCCATTAAAATCAAGGTTAATGCTTTAATAATCCTTTGCTGTTTTTTATATGGTCAAAAAGAACCCTTTTCTATTTGCATGGTCATAATATTATTGACCTCTTCATCCCCTGAATACACATCAAAAGGAACTGAAATCAAAGTAATTACAAATGTTGTTCTCTCATGGTAAACATTTAACTCCTTCTACTGTCTCCTCCTTCAGGAAATTGAAATGGATTTTAAAAAGCCACAGACAGGAAAAACTTGGAAAAGGTCAATATTTTCAGAACATCCTGTGTTTTACTTATCAAAATACTGTTTAGAATAAGTAAAGATAAAACATACATAGACATTAACAGGTAGCTGATACTTGAATTTAAGCTATATAAAAATAGTTACTTTGGTGGCAACACTTTTATTAGGACGAAAAAACACTAATACTTTAATAGATATTAATTAGTGCTGTATTGCAGCGTTAACTGTTCATAACAATTTCACATGTAATAACAGCCACAAATCTTTTGTAAACCTTTATGTCTTGCATTAGATACGGCACTTTCAAACATGGACTAATGCCACCGAGAAAAGGCAAGTTATAATAGTTGGGTTTGTGTTTTGCTGGTCTTCAAGACTGTAGTGATTCATATAGTAAGTCTTCCTTTCTTTTTTCAAAGTGTAAAGAACATAGAAAGTGTATCATTTAGAAAGGAAGAGGACAGAGAAAGTAATTCTTCCATTTAAGTATGTATTGTGTAAAAAACCCCAACTTTTGGATAAATATCAAACTGCAAGGAGGAAAGCATGGTTGACTAGTTCTTATTATTAATACCACTCTGGCAGTCCAGTACTGCTCAGCGTTCCCTGACAGTTTTGCCCACCATAAGGCTCGACAGTGAACAATATGAAGTTGCTTCTGTCCAGGTACCAAAGAAATTACAATGTAAATATGACAGCAATTTAGTTATATAATTACAACTGTAAGCAAGTATTTTTCCTCATTTTAGAAATAAGAATTTAAACTCAAACAGCGTTTGAGTTTAAAAAAGCTACACCAAAAGTCAGAGGCAGAGGTGAAGGATATGCTCAAATTTCCTGAATCTCAGCTCCGTACTTTAATCCCATGGTAGTTTTGTATCACTGCAAGTTACCTTTCAATTCAGTTTCTCAGGGGGAAAAAAAAAATCAACAGTAAGGAAGTGTTTTTTCTAAAGCCCGTATTGTTACAAGTATGCACATTTGCAACTGAGGACCATCTTTTGTTTCTTTTGTTTCTGCTGATAGCCACACTACTGCTGAGTGTGTCTGCGATCTTTTAGCTTTGGTAAGTTTGACCAAAAGCAGCCATGAAGAACCCTAATTCAATGCAGAGAGCTGACATAATATTGCAGTAGTGAATAATACTTTCTGCTGGCTCACACTGGTGCAATTTTGAAGATAATAAAAATTATATTTAGCTGCCTAACTAGCAAGCTTCGCACAAAAGAATATTCAATTAAAAAATGCAAATGTCTTTTTTTGGCTGGCAAAGAAATAATCCATAGTGATTCCCACTGATTTCAAGAGAAAGGAAAGTTAACACTGAACATGGAGGCGGTTCTAGAAGCTCAGCTGTGTCAGCAAAGAACTGAATGTAACAACCCTATTAAGGACTACAGCAGATATTTCTGGTTTCCTAGGGCAGAGAGTTTTCTACGGATTAGGCTTTCCTACTTTCCCAAGGAAAAAAAACGCCACAACATTAGATCCAAAATGCACCCAGCAATACCCAGAATGAAAATGTATTTTCTAAACATAAATTAAGTAGCTACGGCCCTCACAAATAAATGACGAAGGCAGTCTTCAGCTCACCACAGCTTCTTCGTTAAAGTTTAGAGCTATTAAAAAAAAAACAAACCACACCACACACCACCACTGCTTCTAAAGCACAGTCTTAACAAACACCCCAGGCCAGGCACAAGCGCACATCATTTTAAAGTAAACTACGTATCAGCTCAGTTCCTGGTGAACAGTGAACTGTCTCAAATCCACGTTACAGAGGTTGGATCAATCTCGCAAACACAAGTCATTGCTGAAAAGAGGCCCTGAACTGAAACAGCCTGGAAAATGTATTAGATATTCATCCTAGCAGAAAGTATTTCTACCAAGCAAGTTAAAATGTAATATGGCCAAACTTAAATTAAACACGTCCTTAAAAAACTTGCCTTGCAGATGCAAACTCCCTTATGTGAGGCAGCAAATTACTGAGGGGTTGTCAAGGGGAAAATAATTTGCTAGCACAAGATTGTTTTCCTTAACATTTATCCAGTCTGAAATAAATACAAACTCTCTCTTTTGCTTAGTACTTCTTTCTACCTTTCTCGGGCAAAGCCTTGTCTCGTCTTCGTTCTTTCAGTGAATTGCATGCAGTCCCTTTCCTACTCTGGCTGTTCAAAGTTAATTACCTTTGGCTGATTATTTTTTCTGTTGTAGTGCCAAGCACTTCCACCTAAGATCAGCCACTGCCCTGATGTCAAAGAGCAAATGAGTTCTGTCTACACAGCCCAGTCCATCCAAGACACAGTGTAATTCAGCTTGAGACAAACTGGTTTCTACTGGCATCAAAACCAGCTAATTTAAAGCCAGCCCAGCCATCTCTAGACTACGTTTCACCTACCGCTGTGACTGGTATAGACACATCCTTACATAAACTGCTGGAAAAAGGGTGTATTTTAATCTTCACTGTGTAAGTAGTGAATTGAGATACAGAGGCACCAAGTCACTTGCCCAAGGTCACATACATAGTTTGTCAGTGGTGAGAAACTCAGCTTCTGTATCTTCAATCCGAGCTCAGTGGCTTGGTAAAACCAACACTCCCAAAAATAGGATTACTGTAACTAGAGGGAAAATTAAGATTTCTGCAAAGAATCACAGCAGTCTTGTTGCTCAGACAGATGACTGAATTATTACAACTTCATGAGTTTATGTATATCGGCCAGGCCATAGTAATTGACCATGCGGGCATTTTTAGCCCACAGCAAACAAGAGCTAAAGCACATTAGCTTAAATCTTTTACACTGGGGTTTACCATTACAGATTTTGCTTTATGCTTGTTAGATGCTGAGAATGTGCAAAGGGTCGGGTACTGCTGTTCAACTGACACCAGGTAATCTGTTAAGCAGGGGTAACTCAACTGTGTGTCTGAGCCCTTAACCTAAATACAGTAGAAAATCAGATCCCTCTTGGCACAGTGTTTTAACTCATTAACTCAGAATGCCATGTAATTTTTTTTGACTTTTCAATAACTGCTGGTTTTAGAATTTGAGGTGTTCTGCTCAGTTATACAAAGGCTTGCAATTTATACTGCTATACACTATCAGTGAGTACCAGTGATTCATTTTGTAAAGCTACTGCAGTATTTAGTCACCTTTGACAGTTATACCTTAAAGTCCAAACAGGAGAGTTTTTCCAGTTTTTTGTTTACATCAAGAGAATCCATCTTCTTTGTAAACTGAATAAAGCAGAGTTGATTATGGTCCTCAAACGACAAGATGATGAAATTGTCTGTAAGAACAGCTGAAAAACAAATAAAAATTGTCACCTCTGTAATACCTGTTTCTAGTAACAAAACAAATTACTGAACCCTCCGCTGAGACTTTGCAAAAAGCAATTTTGTCAAGACAGTGTCTTAAATACTACACACAAACCTCTGTAATCTCCTAAAAGACATCAATGTGTCATCCTGCCAGGCCCTTCTTGGAAATGAGAAATAAAGCCTAGGGAGTGTTCCGATTACATAAACCTGAATAAATTATCTCATATCAAATTACCACTACATTCAAATACATATTTTATGCCCTTCCACATTCATTTTCAACTCAGTTCAGCCTTCAGGTTTTTTTTTTTCTTATGGTAACACCCACCGGTATTTTGGAAATGCACCTAACATAGCATTGCTTGTGTTAAGGATGATAAATGCAAATTAGTACTTGAGGTGTATCTGGTATTTTCACATTGTAAGGTTCCAGGTGCTGCTGCAGACACCAAGGCGGCCATTACATACAGGATTATGCTTTAGAGGGGTTATGAATTTGTTGAAAGCTTCACATGGGGGTACCCAAACTATATAGGTAACCAAGAGGGAACAGACTCCCTTGGAGTCTGGAAAAGTGCAGTGGAATCCCCGCTGTTATCATGAGGGAGTGGTAGACCAAAATAGTTCAATATAAAAGTGAGTAACTAATTTGACAATGAAAACCAATTTGAAAATAGTATCTAGGATTTTCCCCAAGTGTTGTCCAGTTACTCAAGCAGTGCCCACATTTAAAGAGATGTCTGAGACTGAAGTGAGTCGGCATGGTAACCATTACCAGATCACAGAAGGACTGTTAACAAGAATCAGGTTTAAAGTAAAGCTAGCAAGCTGTTTTCAGAAAGTAAATTTGTAAACTTCTGCAAAAAGGAAAGTGTCAAATAAAGAGGAACTGGATTTAAAACAAACCCCTGCAGAACAACCCCTAAAAACCAACAACAATAATGTGACTAATTTGTGACTAATATGGTAGATTCTTAAATGTATATTATATATCCTTAAGTAGACTGACAGTGTAGTCTTACATATCAGCAGTGAAAACTGGCTACTCAGCTTTGCTTTGATTTAGTCTGATTTACAACCAGTTTCATTTTCCACTAGTCATGTACTGGCACAGCTCTGAAGTATCTGGTATGCAAATGCTAAAGGGTAAAGTTTAAAGCCAAAGAATTGCCTTTGAAATTTAACATTAACACTAGCTTTTGGGAAAAAAAACAAAAAACAAAAAACAAATGGTGATATGGTGATTAAGTATCTGAGTTAGAAGCTCTAACCAAGACCCTAAACATACATGAAAATTCAAAGCCACTGAGTACAGTATCCTCAATACGTACACAGTTAAAATATTTTGACATCCTCACAGACATAGTTTACACTAAAGATGACGTACAGCACACCTCAGTTCTTCTGAAATTTGTTTTGGTTGGATGGAGGAAAGAAAGCAGGATTCAAAGACCCCTGGGAGGTGTGAAGGAGACTAGCGGTCCCTCGATTTTCAGTATCTGTTGCTGTTAGACAGTTATGCAAAAATTAGCCATATATTGCAGAGTCAGATTACCCCAGAAAGGTAGGCAGTGTAGTTAATATTATATATACTAGTATACTGCAAGACCTCAGTGCCACAAAATAATTTAGAAAGTTAAATATACTATCTTCTTTCAGGAAAGCAATTTTTCTGTAATTTCTAATCAAATGTACTCTTTAACTTTGCCTACAAATAATAAAAATCAGAACAACTTTATCACAGGCAGAAGGATTATAAACGCAGTCTTAATTCTGTATTTTGTACGCACAATCTGACTTTTATTCCAAATGTTAAGAGGGCATGCTACTCTGAAGTAGAATTAGAACACTTCATAAGCAGTTTTGGCAGATTGCAATCTTATCCATTTCTACGTACACACAATTGTTAAAATAAGAACTATTATTTTTATACAGACTTATTGTATTAAATATCGAATTTCTTTTGGCCAACTTTATAATCACAACCCTAATTCCAACTCCAACCTAGGTTTGGAAAGATATGCAATTATGTTGGATTAAAGTTAATTTATTCTAGGACAACATTATGTTCAGTACAAAAACTTGTATTTTGAACACTATTTGTGTGGGTAACAAAAGTATCATCTTTTGTTGTTCAGGTAACAAAAAACCAAAATACTTATTGCAGGTACTGCAATTTTTGCTTTTACTGAACAGAAGCACTGTTTCACGTTCAAACATGAGTATTAGCAAACACGGAGGTTTAAGAAATTCTCGAGTAAGTGAAAATAAGGACAAGGCATTCTATAACATTTTTTTTATAGCAGTTTGAGTGGTAAAACTGTAGGAAAACATACTTGTTGCTCTATTATTGCTTTAGTTGTAAGCTATTTTTTAGTTAGCAGTATTTTTTTAAATCTGTATTTCTAAGATATTAAGCCAATGTAAGATAAGATACATATAATTTAATTATACATTTATCATGATTTTTTTTAAAGGCAGAATATTCTAAATAAGTTCTACAAACAGCTTCAATTTGGGTATAACTGTAGCTTTCATGCTTTCCTACTTTTTGTCACCTGAAAGCAGGAAATTCTCCCTCTGGAAACAGCAGAAAAATCTGAGATGGAATTAGTAATCTAGTAACTTAAGTGAAAAATGTAAAAAAGAGTCAATACATTAAATGTGTTTTACACTCTCTATGTAATTATAGTTGATTAAAAAATGAGGCTAGGGTTAATTTTTTTTTAATAATAAAGATTCTACCAATGTAATTAATGTTCTTTTTCATGACTAAACTACAATACACTGATAAGAAAAGATCAGAGGGACACAGTATGGCAGCTTTCTTAAACAACCAGGCCAATATTCAATAGATGCCTGGGTATGGAAGAAAATAAATCATTAAAGATCAAAGCTAAATCTAGCATGTATTCTTATTAAAGGGTTGTAATTTGAGTCTACTTTTTTAGAACTTGGAAGATAATGCAGATGTAATTTGGCTTGCACCAAAATTCCATACTCTCAATCATGCAGATGCCAAGATACTGACACTTGGTTGGGTTCTCAGTGGAGCTCTGTAGAGACATATTCAAAAAGCTATAGCCATACTACAAAGCTGTTGAAAACTGGTACATTTTTTTAAGTTTTCTTTTGCATTAAACCAAAACTTAATTTTTCACAGTCACTAGTTAATAACAATAGTGAGATTTTGAAATCTAGAAACTAAATCAAAACACCTCTATGTAACTAACGTTACCCAGCCTTTTCTAATAAGTAAATATTTTAATAATAACTATCCTATGTAATTAATCCTTTGGCTAATGTTTGGTTCTGTCCCATTTTCCCACCTATGAAATAAACATGACAAGTTCAAATGGCATGTTCCCAGTGACTAAAATGGGTAAAAGAAACTGAATTTTAGAAACCCATTCAGTATTTGACAAGCCTGAAAACTTTGATGTTAAATATTATTCTTAAAGTGCTCTTAGTCCTGAGGGTTGTAACTATGGCTTTACATGCAATTACTTGTTGTGTTTGCAAGTCCCCAGTGGCAATAATTAGTCTACCTGTTGACATACTGTTTCTCTATTCTATTGTTAGTGTAGGCAATTGATTTGCACGTGGGTGTAATTACCATCACTGATGGTGTCGGAGATGAGCTTCCCCACCAGGGTCCTGTCAATCACCACTTTCTCCAGCTGTGGCCCAGAAAGGCTTAGGGACGCCAATATACCAGAGTGAAAGAGGAGCTAAATCCAAATAGTGAGAAAACAAGACATCAAGAATCATTAATAAAGTGAAAGGTTCCAAGGTACACATTAGCAGTTGTCCATTATGTAGTAATCTAATTTTCAAAATTACAAAAAAGACTTATCATTGATGTGGAGATGTCTTATAATGACTTTGAAAGCTTTTTCAATGAAAGGGAAAGGTGTAATATGACAGTGAATTACACAGGTAGAAGAAATACAAGTGCTGAACACTTGAAGAAGATGTGTGCTAAGTCACCAAATATTGCAGAAAATGTACTGAATTAGTTTGTTAAAAACAGAGATAAAAATTCTGCCCTGAATGACTAAAAAAATATCTGACTATATTAATTGTTTAACTCTGTGCCAAACTTGGGTTCTACAGAATACTTAATGTAAAAGCTGTGTAAAAAAAAAAAAAAGACTACTGTAACTCTGATCTTCACATGCAGTACTGAAAATACAAGTGTATTTTAATTCATCTTCCAGTGCCACCTCTGATCCTGTAAACTGCTATAGACTGGATGACCTCAATGTATAAGTTAAAGTTTCAGGTTAGCTCTCATTCCTGCTACAGGGCAGCAGTTCTGAAGGACTCATTCTGGCACCTCATCTCCCTCTAATCAATAAAAAAAAAAATAAAAAATTTAAAAATCATCATTAGTAGTTCAGCAGAGGCTATACCAGCCCTAAACTTGCTGAACAATCTTTTCTGTCGAAGGAATCCTCAGTGGGAAGACCGTTGCAGAAACATAAAGAGGGCTCACCAAAGGCCAGAAATCTGGAACTCCAGCTCTTACTTCTACCTAACAGCAGATTTTTAAAGAAATCTCTGTGCATTTAAAAACTTACTGCTAGAGAAATATTTGCTCTTGTAGCGGAACTTGGCATAGAAATCCCTGTTTGTTTTATTCTAGAGTGGTGAGACAAACATGGTTGCAATATACTTTTTAGTACAACATACCAGTACATAAACACCAGGTAAGCCTCCTTGCAGTGTGATCTACTGGATTGTATAATGAATAAAAAGTACTAGGGACAGGAATGTAGTGATCTAATCGAGTTTGCTTCTCATGCAGTGCTCTGTTCCCAATAATTTAGCTATGAAAAATTTCAGTTATACAGATTTTGCTATATTACTATAGCTCTCTGCTCTCCGTAGCAAAGAACAGGACAAGGATATTTAAATAAATTGCCCTGACTAACATCTTTAACCAACATTTTTCCAATCTATCTTCCTGTCAATTCACAGAAGTTTGAAAATAATTTCTAGTGATGTCTGAAATAAAACCAAAAAATACCTCTGATGTGAAATGAATTTGTTAAGAACAAACGATCATTTCCCATCCTGCCAAAGTCTAATCATGCATTCGTTTGATAAATATATATAGTCAATGTTTCAATAGTCTCTGTCATGACAGATGTCCTTTAAGGTTTTGTCCTAGTAAAAATGTTAGACACCGTTACACTCATGCAGCTTTTATTACAATCTTTCAAAACTTCAATTTATCCTTATGTTGAAGTTAGATTAGATAAAATCACTATTTATTTCCAGCGTGATAATGTTAAGTCCAGCAAGGTTTGACTACAGTTAGCTATAATTGTCAAAAGACCCTAGTTGAAAAAGTGAAGGCTGAAATCCAGAAGCTGACAAATTACGATGCAAGCAACGATCAGGCAAAATTACATCAATACCCTAAGAAAGAACAGTTCTAAATTCCCGAATGAATATCAGCCTGTCAGAGAGAAGTAAAACACCCCAAGTCCTTTAGTGTTACATGCCAACAAGAGTTAAACTCCCCAACTTGGGTTTTCCACAATGCCTTTGCTTGGGAGCTATGTTCTTCCCTCAGAAAATGTTACTGTAATGGTAGGTTGCTCTCATGCTTTCTCTTCTTGCAGGGAGTAAGAAGAGCATCCTGGAGTTAACCTGGGAGAATAACCTAAATGTATCAGAAGTCTGTCTGTAGCCTCTAGGTTTACCTGACAGAGTAGGGATATATACCACCCATCCAAGTAAAGAGGAGAGGCAAAATACAGGAAAAAAAATGTATTTTGACCTGTGGATGGTCAGTGATCTTGAATGACTGCGTTATGGAATGAGGCCACACGCTTGTCATTCTGCTAACATCCAATACGTCCATCCAATACTCTGCATAGGGACATGCTTGCAAACTCCTTGCTTGAGAGCAACAAATAAGGCTAGGATTCTTTAACTCTTAAATGTTTCAGGGTGTAAATTCACTTTATGCTTATATGGTCATTTCCTGAAAATGACATAAATCACTTCTGTTACAGAGCTAGAATAGAAATCTATGAAAACTGCTCCAGTCTACGGTAACAATACATTTATATAAATATAAAATATTGTGCTAATGAGCGTGCTTCGCTTTACGTCTATGAAAATAGTCATTAAACTGATGCTATGTATTTTCAAGATTGCACAAATCTCTCTATACTATCAGTAAGGCATGAGAGAATGACAGAAAGTAAGCAAAAACAATATTTCCATGGCTTTTATTTTTTCTCCCATTGTGTCCTTCTTAATTGTTACAGTAAAACATTCTTTCCTATTATTCTCCACAGAAACTTAAGATATTTGGGCAAAACTTAAATTTAATTTATCAAATTAGTGCTGTAATAACTTACCATGGTTGGTATTAAATCTCTGCTCCCTAGGTTTAAGTGCTTCCCTCTAGGAACTTTAGAGTCTAAATTTAAAAAGTAAATCAGAGACCTTATACACTGTATGTCCATGCAAGGTCACTATTTCTTCCACCTCCCTTTAAAAATCCTTTGGATTAGAATGAGGGCTTTTTTTTAAAAATAGTTCTTAAAGTTTACCATGATATACAAGCAGGTATTTAAATAAAGCAGGAAGCAGTTGAGTTACCATCCCTGGAGGTATTTAAAAGACGTGTAGATGTGGCGCTTAGGGACATGGTTTAGTGGTCTACT
The DNA here is from genome assembly GCA_009806455.1 of Tetrax tetrax. Lineage (NCBI taxonomy): Eukaryota > Metazoa > Chordata > Aves > Otidiformes > Otididae > Tetrax > Tetrax tetrax. The sequence goes on along the minus strand of WHYT01013560.1, from coordinate 61,992 downwards.
TGGTAGCGTTAGCTTAACTGTTGGACTTGATCTTAAGGGTCTTTTCCGACCTAAATGATTCTATGATTCTACAATTCTGTATTATCTTTCATTAAAAATGTTCTGTAAAAGATAAAATTTTTATGTGGTCAAATCGAAACTTCCATATTTCAGTTCCTTACTGTGTAGTCTACGCAAAGATTGTTACATGGTAATAAGATTTTGGTGCTGTTACACAGAAGCTTGCACAGTTAAGTTCCTATTCTGGTGGATGGGAGCAGTCCAATCAATAAGCACAAATTAATGGAAAGCAAGTGGCGAAGATTGCAAACTTGGCCTGAACGCAGGTACACAGTCATCCAACTGCAAAAAGTACTGCTCAAGGGAATTGCCCATCACTGCTAAAGAACAAAAGCAAACGTAAGAGGCATCATTTACACAAGGCACAAAGTCACTCCATCTAAGAGGTATCAAATTATGGAAAAAAGCTCACAATAATAAAACATATCACAAATATTTCATACTGAAGTACTGCGATGTGAAAAATAGAAATGAGAGGAGTCACCCCTAGAGCTTTAACAGTTTCAAGGTGTTCTGAAACAAAATAAGAAAGCATGACTTCATACCTACTGGAAGAATAGGCATTGCCTTTGTACTTGAACATAGTCTGAGTAAAATGTTTGGTCATTTGGTCATTCTACTTGCTGGGAAGGAAGGGTCACCTAATTTCTGTGTTACTGAGGAGTTGAATATGAATACTTTGGTAGAAGGATTTAGGTACTTTGTGTGCCAAAAATGGTTCTCCAAAAAAAAGATATAAGAAGGAGCAGAGGAAGACGCAGCCCTTCCTTTCCCCAATAGCAAAGCGCTCCAATATGTATTTGAGTTACTTTTTATTAAGCAAAGGACTTTAGTACAGGCTCACGACTTATGGACTTTAGCAGAATTTAAGTGTGTACTTAAGTGGATTCCTTTATCCTCAGAAGCCTTAGCCCCTGACTCCTCATTCATGCAGCTTAGCTGCTTATCAGCCCTTCTACCTAAAAAGATACCTGCAGAGCAAAGCCAGGATTTGCTTCTATCTGATTAAAATTGGAAGAGAAGGAAAATATGCCTGTAAAAAATATTGCTGCAAACTGTTTTCCCTTACAGAGCCCAACTGACAAAGGAATATGCAAAAGAAGAGAATTGCAAACCATTTCTTGTTCAAGCAGGTTCGCAGGGGTTTTCCCCACCTCTTCATTCCAGATTGCTTTCTTAGCCACCCTACCGTAATTACTCTGTTGCACGCCTTATTACAGATGAAGTTATTGTTGTTACACGTTACTGTTTCACAATAATCAATGCATTTGTACTTCTAGCTCCAAATTTCTAAAACCACACAACACATTAATGGCTATGATCAAAAGCAACTAAAAGAATTTAATATGAGGGCAGTGTTCCTCAGTGTAACTGGTGACGGGTACTAGCTTCTCACGTATTCTAGGCAGAATGTCTTGATTTTGATATCCAGTGTGCTACATGTCACTGCATACCTTGTTAAATCAGTTTGTTTATGAGCATTGCAGCTGATATAACAAGCCACGTCAGCAAATGTAACTGTGTATCTCAATTCAGAATCCAGTTCTAAGTATGTCAATGACAGTAACATAAAACTCATTCATATACATATGTAAATTGCAACACAAATTAAATTAAATCACATTAGCAAAGAATATATACATCTTTTTCATTAGCAGGTAACAGATATGGTTCACAGCTTTTTTGGCTTTTATACAATAAAATAATTCAGTGTTGGCATGTGTTTAATTCTACATGGTAATGCAAATATAAAACTAAAAAAAAATGGAAATTCCATGTTTCAGCTAGATCTAATTTATTTTTGCTACCTTATATTATAAAACCAAACCTGACTCAATGGCATCATTTCATAGGATTGATTTCATGATTTGGTGGCAAAACTTAAAAGCATTCCAAAGAACTAGAGAAGGAGACCAAGAGGAAGGGAAGCACCCAGAACTGAGTTGAGGAAATTCAATACTATTGGTAAAATTAATTCCTTAGATTATTTAATTATAAACAATACAGTGGCATCTTATTGTAAAGTTTTCTTGTCTTTTTTTTTTTTTTCCATCATCCTTCTTTTATGTTCTGTTTATTCTCCTTTCACATCAGCTAACTGAAGATTACAGGATTATCTCAGCAACTCATCACAGGTCATCAAAGTTGGGATTCGTAAGTACCATACAGGGATGAGGCACATTCAGATCCTATTGAACAAGTAGGAACAGAGCTAAGGAAAAGACCTCAGTCCTTTAGGGCTTAACTAAGCTCTTTTAAAAAGGAGAGCAAGCTCCTTGACAAAAATCCCTGTACAGTCTAGGTTACGTTTACACGAACTGGCACATCATCTGTTTCAGAAGCTCTAAGCAGTACTAGAATGTATACCTAGGACTGCAAAAATAAAGGCCAATGCCTTTTTTTTTTTTTGTGATGGACAAGGAAGTAAATATGAAACTTCTAATGCAGACTGTATTTTAAGAAGTAATAGGATAAATTTTGATGCATAAAATGAAAGATTATGAAAGCATTATAGTAGTTCTAGGCAAACTCACATAGAAGAGCCAATTTTGAGAAATACATTCACACAAATAAAAAAAAAAAAGATTATTTGCATGCAACTAAATAGATTTTTCATTGAGGCATATGTATGAAGTCTAATTGGTCATTTGCACACAAACAGTTAACATGACAGCATGCTTATTTTTAGCAGATGCATATTTAAATTTATAGCCCCCACTTTTTGCCTTTGGGCTAGTTGGAGCTGGAAGTGCTGGAGGAAGCAGGGAGGGATTAGGAATAGTGATGTTCAGGTTCCAGAAGTTACGCTAGCAGCAGACCTATGCTTGCTTTTTACAAAATCTGAGGGAAATCAGATAAGTGATAGTCTTATTACCATTCTATCACCTTTCGGATTTTTTTCCCATTTGTTCTGTCTTGCTACAGGTACAATAGCCATTGAGTTTTTGGATAGCACATTGTTATTACAACACAAAGGGAACTCTTCCTGGTTCAGCTAAAGATACAGCGGATTCAAATACATAGAACATTTATTGAGAAATGTGATGGCTGTTGAGTTAAATATTTTAATTTTTATAAATGAATGTATCTGACATTGTGTTTCTACTAAAAAATCAAAGAGCTAAAAAAAAAAATAATCCTATAATTAAACCATATACTCAGATTTAGCTCAAATCACTGAAAATTACAACGGTCAGGGTAATTCAACTACATGCTCTCCACACTGTTTGTTTGACATGTTGCTTTCTATTACACTTGAACGTTAATGCAAATATAGACTCTTCTTTTTTCACTAGCAGCTGCTCTGGTATCCATCCAAAATAGCATGAGAATACAGTAGTGCTATGACATAGATTGTATCATTATGTGCTAAGCACTTTTTGTTGTTAGTTAATTAGTCTCCTACTTAGAACCAAAAAAATAAATGTGCAACATCTTTTCCAGAAGCTTCAGAACATTTGTATCAAAAAGAGAGAGTCTAGATATTCCTGTAGAGTGCTCAGAGACAGATGAGCAGCAGGAAAAAACAAACCATTTGACATAAAAATTGATGGAAGATAGCTTTTCTGTTCTAGACTTTCCCAAATTATTCATTTTTCTCTGTTTTATTTTCATTTGTTGGACAGCTTATATTTTCAGGAAGACAGAAAGTGGAATAACACAATTGCTTTTGCAGAACATTCTAAACCCTGTTGGAGAATTCAATTATCGGCCATTATTATATAAAATACCATTTCATTTTGTGATTGAGAAAGCAAAAGCAGAATTTAAGGACAGAGAAGTGATTATAATTTTTATCTGTAACTTTAACTCTGGCTACGTTATAAGTTATACTATCACTTATACTCTGGCTATACAAGACATCTAAAAAACCCTAAAAGAATACTCTATTTAACAAGCTACCACTTTACATGATTCTATCCAATACAGAGCTGGAAAAAATATACTAAGATTAAAATATCCATCTCTTTTCTTTCCCATCTTTCATAAGAAATAAACAAAATTGCATTTTTTTTTCCATTTTGTTTACACAAGCCTAATAGAGGATGCTAAGTGGGGAAAAAAAAAAAAAAGATGTTTATACTTAAGAAAGGATGATAAAATTCTGGTAAGAAGTTCACTGTTTCAAAGTACGTATTGGTAAGGAATGCAGGTGGATGCAGATAGATGGGAGGGAAAGGAAAATGATAGAGGGAGCATGGATGGAGAAAGCAAATGAAGAGAGAGCAAACTGGGAAGGAGATGAATACACTCATGCCTAATTGACTCAGTATTTCTTAACCAAATTCCTTTCCTAATCAGAACAATAATAACAGAAAAAAAAAAGTCCTCTAAATTAGCATACAATTAATATTTAAATCAGTTTTAGAAGATTAACATTCACAGATATATGTTATGTAATCTGTACGTGAATGATATACATTTACTAGCAATAACATCTGATAGGCAAATGTAGCTGAGACAATATTATCTTTATTATTGATACAAAAAGGCTATATACTATTTGGCATGTCAGGTATTTAAAAATTTTGCTTTTCTTAAAGACATTTCTGCAATTTCACCCATGTGATATTAAAATATTTATTAGTCATCCTGCTGACACACATTTGTAACTACTTGAATTAGAATTTAAAAAATATGAATCTGAAAAGCATAAAAGTTAGAACACAAGTTTTCTTTTTATAAACAGTATTAGTAATATTTACAAGTATTCTCCATGCCAAAGCAGCTTCAAATACAATGTACGTTCCTCTGCAGAAACTTATAAAATACACCACACATTTTTCAGAAGAAGCTCATGATTAAGGAGCTAGAGCACGCCATGTTCAGATCTCCGATGAACCCTACTGTTCTGTGTTAACAAGAACGTGAAAAGCTGTTTCTTGTATACAATATGTGGAACTTAAATAGACAGAAAACATAGCTACATGTGTGCCAAATGTCACAGTATCTTTTGTTCCATAACTTGATTAATTATCTAGATTTGTTTAGAGTTATAGCTTCCTTCCCATGTTACACAAGCACAAAGTAAAAAGACTTGCAATAGATATGTAAATAATTAAGATACAAAAATGTAATATGACATAGATTAAGAGCTGTCTACACATTTTAACTGCTCCCTTAGCCTGCTATTTTGAGGTATCGGATGCTTTCAGTTTCCCTAAATAATAACAATCTCAAAAAATCAAGGTGTGTATTTTTCACGTTGATTTCCAGATTTTTATTTTGTGGCATCTATTTCAGGTTAGAAATTTAAATAAAAACAATGTAGGTAATAAGAGCCCATATATTAAAAAAACCCAATGATTTCCCGTGTTAGGTAAAATTTTAACTCTGTCACATCCATCACTGAATGGCTGTTTGGCTCCACTGACTGAACATTGCAAGAGCTTGTCAAAACATTTTACCTGACAGATATGTTTGTTCTTCCATTTGCTCAGCACACATTGACTGTTTTGCATTAAGTCCTAAAGGACAACAGAAAACAGAAAAAAAGTAGAGTTGGCAGTACACACTGTCACTATCAGTTAACATACTTCTGATTTTCAAATTTATAGACAAAGCATGCCACACAAAGATGCAGCTGTTTTAGAACAGCCCACCAGACAAAAGCACATTTATCATCACCGGGAGAGTTGGATCTCTATGAAAATTAATGTTGTTGAAAGAGGTTTGAAAACCGGATTATATGTTGCTGTACTTGAAACTTTCTGAAATGTACCTCCAGCTCCTTGAGTGTATCTCGCAGTTTGTCTGATCGCTTGTTTTTCAGTATCCAAGGATAATCTCGAGCTGGCAAATAAAAGTGAAAAAAAAAAAACCAAACGATAGAGAAACATGTATATATAAGCGGCTGTGTGTATATATATGTGTGTGTGTACAAACATACATTTATATACAATTTTTAAAAAGTTCTTCAAGTTGAGCTTCCTTTTCTGTGGAAACACAAAACTAAGATTTCTAGGAGTTACCTCAAATGTAAAACTTACTGATAATTGGAAGGAAATGGCTATGGTTTCTATTGGTTCGTATTGTCAAATGATATCCTTTTGAAAGGCTCTGTCGTAGGAACAGTTAGCATGAGATATCCACACTGACCATGACTTCACCATGGCCATCGTGTTATGTCTCTTAGGATATAATATCTTACCTGGCTGCTAAGCACTTGCAAAGGGAAAGCATCTCTCATTCATTATGTTAACTCAGATTCAAGCTATCCAATCCTAATCAGATACTACTCTTTGGAACTAGCATTTCATTGCCTAATTTCAAAAAGCAGGCACTAACGTGTCTGCAAAATATATATGCATGAATATATGCATATAGAGAGGTATTTGCAACAAGTAATTGTGAACGTCATAACTTATACACTGGAGTATAGTTATTTATAGGATTTCTTCTTGAAACTTTGGTTTGAATGATCTGTCAAGTCAAGCAAACAAGAAACTGCATGACTGCTACAGTCCATTAGCAAATTTATTAATGTTCAGAAAACTATTGTGAAAATTCTGCCCTAAAACATTAATCTTGAAACTAGGAGGCAAAGCTTCCTCTGGAGTTGCTAGTAATTGGCTTGTTTAATGGCTGAGAATCAGGCTGTAATAAGTTTTGAAATTTCATCATTTAAAAGTGAGCAGTTTTCTGTTCATAAGTATACAATAAAAACCATAAGAAACTAGAACACATTGTCTTTTTAAAATCTAGCCTATTTAAAGGAAAGCTGATGAAAAGTTTTGAGCTCCAAACTGTCAGCTTGTATGCCAACTTCCAGACTGAATGACTTAACAGTTGTGTTTAAACCTCCCTGCAAAAAGGAGCTTACAATAGAAGTGCTATAGAGTGAAAAAAATGAAGGATTTCATATATCAACAAAAGAGCACACCAACATACAACTTCTCTTTGTATTTCATTGGACTGAAGCCAGTGTTGGTGGAACTGTTATGATAATATTAATTAGGCATGTAAGATCACATTTTCAATGGGCGCCTTCATAAATTCTGGAATATTTATCCACATATGCAAAATGGGAAATTGCCTGTACAGATACCAAACTATATATAGACACATCAGTAGCTCTGAATAAAGCTATCCAGTGCTCTTCTAAGAAATGTGCTGTACAGTGCCTTGTGCCTAGGCCACCACTGTATTTACAGCAACAAGGTACAGTAGGTTATGTTCCTTTTGCATGTCAGATGTATAAAAGATAACAACTGGGGCTTCTGTATAACAGGGCTTTATCTGGGCCTGCTTCTCTTTTCATACAGGCAGTGCCTGTAAGATGATGCTACGCAGAGCACAAGGGATGTAAACCCATTATGCTCCTCCCTGCTTATAACCCTTTCTCACCTCCTCACCTTTACAGAGCTGTGTTGATTCTGACTGACGCACAACCCTCCACAGCAGATGCAGATTTACCACATGGCTGTGTGCACCTTTGTACCCATTCCCAGTGGGGCTTCAACGTGCTCCAAACATACCTTACGGTGCTGCAAATAACTTATCCTTCCAGAACACATTTTGCTTTCAAATGCACACACAATTCCATGTGTATTTTCATTATGGTAAGATAAAAATGTTAAGGCAATTTTTACAGCATACATATTACTTTGTGAAGTTGTCTAAAAATCAATTCATTTTTTCAGTGTGTCATGTATTTTGTTTGAACATTGAGCAATAACTATGAGGAGCTGTAAAACTTGAGCTACAGAAAAGTTGTATTAATACAAAAATCTTTAACTGTCACAGTACTGCAATGTGATAGCATAAACTGAAATTGCTTTTAACCAGATTATGCAGGAACAGTGTAAATGTTTCAAAGCTAAAAGTGTTCTATGAAGGCAGCTGATTATTACCCCGGAATTTGATTTTGGTTGAAAGTATTTTAGTTATAATTTTCAGTTTTGAGGCAGCTGGTATTTCAATCCAAGAGCTGATTGGGAAAAATGTTTGTTGCTCATCTGCAGAGTAAACTTCATAAGGAAAAATCTAGATTGTGATTATTTTTGTAATACCTCTTGACAATGAATTTGACAAGCAATACACACTACTATGCTTAGTGACACAGAAAAGAAAAAGTTTGCAAATATGCCAGGAAGGAATAATTACAACTTTTCAATTGTTTTGTGCTGTGTAGTTCCGTGACCACCTGTTTTAGACGGCATGTGCAGAAAGTTATATTGGAAGTAGCCTAAGGTTATTTTAATGTTTTTCCAGGGGCATCAGCAATCCAAATTAATGATTTCGTCTTACTGTAACAAGAAACTCAGAAAACATCCTTACTTTCTGCTAGCTTTTGCTTCTCTTCTAAGTAACCATGCTTCATCTGTGAAGCTAAAGGAAAGAAAAGATGAAAAGATGAATGATAATCCTTACAACTGCTGTCAGCAAATATTAATATTGGAGAGGAGATTCATACAGTTTGATAAAACACAGAATTTTACAAACAATTAAGGCAGCCCTGATGTTTTCACCTCGTAAGGCAGATATCTTAAATTTGCAGTGAAAGAAAGGCTTATGCAGCCCAACAGGTGGGCCAGCATTACCAAGCCTCCAATCTCATCAGATAGCGAAGTGAGCTGCAAGTGAACCCAGCAGAGAAGCCGAGCCAGTCTGTCAGCAGAGCCAGGGAGACAGCCTGTTAACCACGACACTCAGCCCATGGGATGCCCCGTGCGGGCCTCTGCTCTGACCTGGCCGCAGAGAGGAGGTAACTCTAGCCAAAGAGACCTTTTGGCCCAATGTGAAACTTCCAGGATTAACAGGATTAATCAGATAAAGAAAAGAGATTGTTTACTCTGGAAGGGCCATTTCAGACAGGAGGCCAGGGCTGGCACTCTGGCGCGTTCACGGTGCCCTCTGTGGGGATGCCAGTGAACACCCAGCCACTGTGGTGGCCAGGGACCTGCCATCCCAGAATTTGTCCCTGCCATCCCTCACAGTGATGTTAGTATGGTGCTTTGGTATTCTGTAGTAGGCAAAAGGGCTGAACAGAATATAAAACATAATAAAAAATACAAGGATTAAGAGTATAAAATCCCACTGAGGTTTCTACTGACATAATAGTTGTTTTATTGTAAACATTTTTTCCAATTTTTTTTTCTTCTGAGGAATAATTTTTTTTAAATACTCTGATGTAACTTGAGAGAGATAATCTTTTTGTGCTTCCTTACTCTGTAGAAATACAGAGGCATATACTAACAAGAAATTCAAAGTTGCATTTTTCAGAGCAAGCAGTCAGTGTCAAAGATTGAACACTGGGCAGTTTTGATTCATTTTAGCTGTTCTTATTTATATTTTACCTGGTTCTTTCTTGCCATAGTACTGGTGGATCCCAATATCTTCATCTATGCAATTGAATGTAAACATATTTGATTACGGATATGACACTGGAAACAAAACACAACTTAGCAAGCAAAGTTCAGCATCTCAATTTTTGCTAGCTGGAGCAGAGCGTTGGGTCTTAAAATACAAGCAACAGTGGAAAAACTACAGCATATAGTCTGAATACCAGCAGGACTTTCAAGAACCAGCAAGGAAGGGCTGAAGGAGAATGTAACAGGTCCTTACATTTATTTGGAGCTGTCATTTCCTTCACGCACACTTTGATTCTCTTCCAACTGCCAACATGCAAAAGCACTTTTACCACCTTCCTAATTAGCATCTTTTGTGTTCTTTCACAAGGAAAGGCAAGGATGATGGTGAAAAGTGTACCTTAGAATAACTTTAAATGTTTTCTGATGATTGACACAGCTGAGCTAAAGACAACAGGATTCTTTTAACATTCATGAACTCAAAGACACCCTTTCAAAGGATCCAATACTCTTAATCTATAGGTGTTACTGTCTACCTGGTTCCCATGGCAAAGAAATTTGGATATTTCTGGTACAGTGGGACTGCAAGCCACACTAGCCAGTTCCTGATGCCTCTGACTGGTAAATACTTAGGTGTGCCACAGCAAGCTCCACCAAGTAGATCTAAGGGCTTTAAGTTGCACCATTTTAAAACAACTGGTTTGATGCTGTATCTGTTTCCTTCAAAACTCAGACAGGGATATACCATGGGGAGAAATTCCTAATGTGGAGGAATCTAGGAAGGCACTGTAATGAAGAACAAGTCAGGCAAAAAGGCCAGGAGGCCCACGTCGATGAGCAAGGAACTCCCGGACCAACTGGAAAGTAAAGAAGGGAGCCTATAGAGGGTGGAAGCAGAGACAGGTAGCCTGGGAGGACTACAAAGAGGCTGTGTGAGTGGCCAGGGATGGGGTGAGGAAGGCTAAAGCCCTGACGGAATTGAATCTGGCCAGGGATATAAAAAGCAACAAGAAAGGCTTCTATAGGTATGTAGGGGACAAAAGAAAGTCCAAGGAGTATGTAGGCCCCCTCCGGGAGGAAGCCGGTGTCCTGGTTACCCGGGACATGGAGAAGGCTGAGGTACTTAATGACTTTTTTGCCTCATCTTCACAGATAAGGGCTCTTGTCTCGCCACCCAAGCTGTGGAAGGCACAGGCAGGGACTGCGAGGATGAAGAACCGCCCACGGTGCTCGAAGAGCAGATTCAGGAACATCTGAGGAACCTGAAGGTGCACAAGTCCATGGGACCTGATGAGATCCATCCGCAGGCCCTCAGGGAACTGGCGGATGAAGTTGCCAATCTGCTGACCATCGTATTTGAGAAGTTGTGGCAGTCTGATGAGGTCCCTGATGACTGGAAGAGAGGGAACATAACCCCCATTTTTAAAAAGGGGAGCAAGGAAGACCTGGGCAACTACAGGCCAGTCAGCCTCACCTCTGTGCCTGGCAAGGTCATGGAGCAGATTCTCCTGGAAACCATGCTAAGGCACATGGAAAGCAAGGAGGTGGTTGGTGACAGCCAACATGGCTTCACCTGACCAATTTGGTGGCCTTCTATGACAGGGTGACAGCATCGGTGGACAAGGGACAAGCAACAGATATCATCTACCTGGACTTGTGCAAAGCTTTTGACACTGTCCTGCACGACATCCTTCTCTCTAAACTAGAGAGACACGGGTTCGATGGACAGACCACTCGGTGGATAAGGAGTTGGCTGGATGGCCGCACTCAGAGAGTGGTGGTCAACGGCTCGATGTCCGAGTGGAGACCGGTCATGAGTGGCATCCCTCAGGGGTCCATGTTGGGCCCGGCCTTGTTCAACATCTTTGTTGGCAACACGGACAGTGGGATAGAGTGCACCCTCAGCAAGTTTGCCGATGACACCAACCTGTGTGGTGCTGTCGACACGCTGGAAGGGAGGGATGCCATCCAGAGGGACTTTGACAGGCTGGAGAGGTGGGCCCATGCCAACCTCATGAAGTTCAACCAGGCCAAGTGCAAGGTCCTGCACCTGGGTCGTGGCAATCCCAGGCACAAATACAGGCTGGGCGGAGAATGGATCAAGAGCAGCCCTGAGGAGAAGGACTTGGGAGTGCTGGTGGACGAGAGGCTCAACATGAGCTGGCAATGCGCCCTT
>WHYT01013560.1:0-39865 GCA_009806455.1 Tetrax tetrax | reverse complement strand
CAAGTTGGGGCGGGGTGGGGTGGGGAGAGACAAAGAGAGGAGAAAGATGAAGCCAAAACTAAGCATTTTTTACAGCAAAAAATGATGATTTAAACAATCTAGTTATCAAAACCAAAATAAACTTTTCCTGCCAAACAGAATTAACCTGAGATGCTCAGTTAATTCACCAGTTTATTCATGCCATGAGATTCCCTTTTTACGCACTCATGTCCCTGGCAGTGATACTGATCTGAACGTAGCCGAACGGGATGCGGTCTTTCTGAACTCGCTGATGAAGGATCCAGGGGAATCCTGCCTTTTGCCAGGTTTCCAGACTGCTGTCTGTAAGATGGACAGCCACATGACAGTGTTCAGCTACCAGAGTGGTTAAGTGCTGTCCAAGAACACATGCATAAAAGAAAAATCTGATGGCCCGAATCTCTTTCAATTGACTATGTAAGGGGCCCAAACTGACTACAGTACGAATACAAGCCCTTCAAAGGCTGAAAGCTCAGTCCAACTTCATTCTACCTATTATGTGAGCAGAGTAAGATACCTGTAGTTGCCTTTGACCAGTATTTAAAACAGATTTGGTCTCAAACCTGTCCCATAACAGATAGACAGTAGATTTAGTAACTGCCAGCACCATCCCTACACATTTGAGTAGTTATAGTACAGATAAATTGAATTACAGGATCTGCAGGAGGTAACACAGGTAAGGGTATCATCCAACACTTCCTAATGAAGACCTTCCTCTTGCTAATAATACCATCACACTGTTAGGTGTCACTTTATGATCAGCTTCATCTGGCTAAAAAAAGCTGAAAATTACTGTATCTTTGTTTCGTATGCTAGACATTGACACTGATGTACAGGTAATTTCATTCACCATCCTTAGTTTCATGTCTTGAAAGAACATACGCAATTGCTCTAATTTCTGGTCAGCATAGGCTAGTAGTCCTTCTTAATTTCTGTACAATAATGCGCTGTAGAACTTGTACATATTATGTTATGTTTTACAGTCTTCTTTAAATGTAAAATGGACTTCTAGTTAACTCTTAATACTTTAGAAACAACCAATGAGCTTGCAGCATCTTCCCATTGTGTAGCTGAATTACAGAGAGAAATGTGAATTGCTTCTCTGTAGAAATGATGGTTTTTTTAGATAATACTGGTGATATACCACCTGGCTTCAGGCTTACTGTCTTACTTTTTCAGCTGTATATCAAGTTTGTTTTCCTAGTGGACAGATTTGAAGGAAACAAGATTGGCATAATCAAAATACGTACATCCTTACTATCTTTAGTTATAAGTTAGCATATCCAGTATATTTGATCACCTACGCTTTCTCTTCATGACTATGCTTATTATCTCTACTCCCATCATTAACTGATGGATTTATGCTACTTGTTGAAAAAAAAGTAATACAAAGTAGCTATGGCTAATATAAGAAATGTTTGCTGAAGAAATCAACCCTCCAAAAACTATTATAATTATAAAGTGTAATACTAGAAGCAGTAATTAGCTTACTAAAGTATAAGATTACACAGATTCCCTGTTTTCATTTAACCATTGTTACCTCTCTAGTTCCAATCTTAAAATACCAGTGGCAAACACAGCCAGTGATTTACAACAGCTACTCAAATATGCTACCAGCACAAAAATCCATCTACCTAATTTTTAAGAAGTTTTTAACTTAAAATTGGATCGTGTTGTTATGCAACTCGGACCAAACTGGGTTGATTGGTCCACGCTCCTAGTGAGTAGACTGTGTGCATTAATATTTTGTTCCAAACCACATAACTATTATGATTTGCACAAGAATAGTGCCAAACACACTTGTCAGATTAGACTTAAAATTTGCTGGACATTGTGTAAACTGTTATATTACAGAAACCCTTAGTACCGTGTTACATTGTTGTCTTAGGTCTAATCTAAAAATCTCTTTGAAAACCTATGAACAATTACCTTCGACACAACATGACATAACCTTCAATGCCCAATATCGTCAAAGAACTCCCATGCTACCAGTCATTCTTTGTATTCATTCAGGTGCCTCAAATTTTATCCAGAAAGAACAAGATGTTTACAATATCCAATTATTATGTTGTTTGATATGCTTAAGAAAGACATTCTGTTTTTGCCTAGATTCTACTCCCAAATTAGAAAAAAAAATTGACTTAAGTCTGAACTAGACAGTCTAGCTCCTAAAGAAAAATGTACACCTTTTAACAGTTTAAAGAAATATAAATAAGTATCAGATAATCTACTGGAAGAATTAGAATCAAATTAGTTATACAACAATGCATGTCAGCTTCGCAAAGCACACTCACCGATGTTGAAATTCATATTACTTAAATATATATGCAAATACTAAATTTCCAAGTTGTCAGGCTAGGGAGTATGACGTTAAGGAGATTCACAGATTTTAATTCCACATGTTCTTGTAACGTAAACACTGGCTTTTAAGAAGGGCGCTTACAAGCTCAGAACAGATATCCAAGTGATGTGTATGTAAAATTGCAGACAGCAGCGCCAGCAGCCCTCGATACAGAGATGGTACTATGAGCATATCAACATAAACAGGGGCAATAAAAACGTGGACAATTATGCCCGAAGTGACACTTTGCTACCCTTTTTGTTTAAGGCTTAGGAGGCTATATGGTTTCATAAGAAGCCCCTGAAGAAGATTTTTAACCCTCCCCTTTCAGAGCTCAATGCCAGCTCCTCCAGTTGTCCCTTGACATTTTATGAGAAAAGATCTTTGTAAGTTTTGGCAGCTTTCAAAAGCAGCTGGATATCAGAAATGCCTAACCCAACTATCTCGAAATACGTGCAAAGATGCACCAACTTCTCTAGGAGAAGTATTTTCCGGATTACCATCTCCATGGGCTGGCTTTGACAAAGATTTGCAGGTGGCAGATCTCTTTGCTGAGCACTCATGATCTAGACATTACTGGGCATTTAAGTGAGATGTACAGCATTGTGGTATAAGCCACTTTTGAAATTTAGTGACTTTCATTCAGTCTTAGGAATTGATTCCATAACAGCAGAATTTTTTATTAGAAAATTTCTTTCTCTTCTTTCTCCTTCACTCGCCTTGCACCAATGTCCTGGCTCAGAAGTGCAGATTTAAAGTGGTATTCCAGCGAGAAATGGCTATAAAACCAGTTCTCTACTCCGCTGTCTTAGACTCTTACAGTAAAGACATAACATTTTTAAGTTTGCTCTGAATGAGAAAACACAATGATTCTAGACAACAAAATCTCTTTGTTTTACTGAGAGTTTTTTTTTTAAATCTTTACTATTTGTTCTCCAAATATATGCAGTGGGGTTATAATTAAGAATCTATTTCTAAAAGACTCAGTAATATTGCAGCATGTACTATAAAGGATATATGCTCATCTCTGTCATTAGGTAAGAAATTAGCCCATTTTTCACTTGCATGAAGTCCATATATATTTTATTTTGTTTTTACAGTAACAATTACAAAATGTAATAATTTTGCTGCTTTGAGTCATTCCACCCTCTCTGAAATCACCTTTAGTTATCCACCTTTTAATCCTTTGAATTCCAAGAACAGCACTCCACAAAGTAATGCAAATGAAAGAAGAAATTGGGGAATTCTAGGAAGCATAAAATGATTCTTCATTAAATCTACAAATACTTGAAGTTAAGCAAATTTGGTTTTAAGAAAAGAGAGCTCCTTGGTGCAGAAGCACCCTCTAATGGCTGGCTACTGACTACTCTGCATAACAACTAGAAAAGCAATTGAATAGCTCCCCCAAAAAGAAAGAGAAACTGCTAAGACACAAGAGAAATAGAAATGTGAGCACACATATGTACACACACACATTGACAGTTCACACACATTCTCTATTGCACATCTTTAACACACAAAAAAAAAAAGAGCAACATAAATCTGATAAACTTTTAAAATTAGAGCCTGTATTTCCTTTGAAAATGGTATTTTTAATTTAGTAGATGAAATAGCTTTTAAAGTTCACTCAGGTTTCAGCCATTCTTCAAAATTTTAAGATAAACAGAAACTGACTTACCTATCTTATCTCAATTAAGTTTTATTGGAAAAAAAAAATAAAACAAAAAAACAAAAAACAAACTAGTCCAAGAAGACTTTAAGAAAAATGCTTTATTGAGTTCAGATCATCAGTAATTTAGGCTGGAAGGAACTTGAAAGTCATTGGGTCCAACCACCTGCTCAGAGCTGGCCAGCTCTGAAGCTAGATTCCAAAAGTGAAATACTAATTTATTTTTTTAAGAAAAGTTATCGCTTCTTTTGGTGCTAAAGCTGTAGTAGAGATACTGCAAATGTAAATAATTTCTGCTGCTTAAAAATATGCCTTAATATATTTTTCCTTCTATTCTATGGCTTTGCAGATTTTTTTTTTTAAAATACTAAAAATTTTCTCATATAACTGCATTATTGTACCTTCACGCTAGAATCCATATTTAGCATACAGTCCTTTATTACTAACTGTTAAGTATAATATCTCAGTGTTCGTACAAAGCCAGTGGCAGATAGAGCAGTTAATAACATGAAAGTAATGAGGCTAACCGACCAACTTGCTTCTCAACATCACTTTTCAAATCTCTTTGGGCTAAATTTTCAGCCAGTGTGTGGGGAATTAGCCATAGAAATCCCATTAACGTTAATGAATGTTCCATGGTTAACTCCCCATGCTCTGTACTGAAGATTTACCCCTATATCTCTAAAATAAATATGTGCAGATGCCAAAATTCTTTTTATAGAGCCTGAAGAAATTAAGGACTCCATTCTCAAATAATTGACTTACGCACATGTATCTTTTCCCCCCATGGATCATCTTCTCCATATCAGAATGGGTGTAATGTCTGCATTATTCTCGTTGAAAAGATTATCCAAAGTGCATGTTTACTGCACAAAGGCTGGGTTTAGTTAATTGTGTATTTTACAAAAATAATATATATTGAGTTAGATTTGTCTCATCATTAAGTACACGATGCACAGGTTGAGCAGTATTCACTGATAAGAACACGATGCACAGGTTGAACAGTATTCACTGTTAAGAACAGCATGTATTTGTTCTTACATTTCTGAAGAAAAGACAGTATTTAGGAAAGTCATTCGTTTGAACAATTGGAAAGTATCCTATATCTCTACAGGAAGACACAATACAACTAGGGCAACATCAGCCTGTGCAAGCAGTGGCTGAGTCACTGTTTAAAGATAGTGGAGGATGTTTGTTACATCGACTAGGAAAATGCGAAGCTGGGAAGGGCTTCCAGGATCAAAACCAGAAGCTGCCCTCTGCTTTTGAAAAGTATGGGGGGAGGGAGGGCATATTTCCATCATCTTTTCAACTCCCACTTGCAAGACTATACCCTTGCTATTTTTACAATTTTAATTTAGAAGCCTACTTGCCTAGATGAGCACATCACTTCAAGCTCCATGACGGCTTAAAAAAAAGTGCCAAAACAACTTCCGTGCCAAAGCTATGCTTTGTTTTGGCAAAGCACTAAAATTCATGTTTATAAATTTTTGGCTTCACTGGTATTAAAGTACATGCATAAGTGCTTTATTTATCTGAGGGCTGCAACTGCCCAAAAAGACATAAAATGGTGTTGACCTTTTACTATACTGAGACTCTTTCAGGCTTCTGATGCATTTCATAGATGTCTCAATACATTAAGTCAATGAACTGCTTCAAATCATATTCACTTGCTAAAATTTGGGAAATAAATCTCCAGTAACACTCTTTCAATACTGGAAGACTTACCTCAGCTTCCTGAAAATGACTGTTCTTGGAGATCAGACTGAAATAGGTCACACATAATACTCAATTGTCTACATCTTCTCTAGAAATAGTTTATTAGAGTGCTAGCATTATAATCTCAAAGAGGAGACAGTCTACTTCCTTCCTGAATACAGAACCAAAAAACCATTTACGTAGAGCCTGTGCAAAGCATTTTATAGAGGAAACCCCCTGAAATTATGCAGTGAAATCATATTTGAGAAAATTCACTCAGAAAAACCACAATCCTTCTGGTTATACCTGGAGCTGAAGATGGCACACTTAGATAGAACTTCTTTTAGCTTATGTGCAGACTCTCAAAATAATTTCTAGATCAAAGATTAAATAAATAGTCCTCCTAAGAACATCAAACTATGTGACTGTAAACCAATCCTCTTTCAATAGCAACACATTTAGACAGATTCCCTCTTTCCATTGAAAGGTTCCTCATACAAGTCTTTCATAGCTACGATAAAAAAAAAAGGGAATTTTTTTGGTAGTATTCTTCACAAAAATGCTTTCAGCTAGAACTGGGGAATCTGGAATGAGGTAAGGTCAGGCTGGTGGGTGTGGGGAGGAGAATCAGTCATGTAAACAGGTTTTATATTGCATTTATTACAAACTCCCCTTATTTTCACTTGCTTCTTTGGAAATTAGCACAACCATGACTGGATTAATTCTCTGTGGGTTTCCCTCTGTACTATTATTGAGCAGTCATGGGAAAACTCAGCCAAATGAATATGGCTCTAGTGAAGCCATACATCTAGGAGGAAGGGCAATCATCAGAACACAGGGTTTGTCTAAAAAAAGACATTCAACAGATAGGGCACTTAAGCTGACCTCCCTGAAGTGATGTCCTCATACTTTAATTGAGCTGAATTTCTGATGTTTTATATCACTCTAAATGAAAAGGA
Source organism: Tetrax tetrax (assembly GCA_009806455.1). Classification (NCBI taxonomy): domain Eukaryota; kingdom Metazoa; phylum Chordata; class Aves; order Otidiformes; family Otididae; genus Tetrax; species Tetrax tetrax. The sequence goes on along the minus strand of WHYT01013560.1, from coordinate 33,180 downwards.
ATAATTTTATAGAGAATGTTTTTGTTGGTTTTCTGGTTTTACAAGATACATTCCTACCTATTCTTCAACCAGCCTGTCATGTTTCATCCCTCACTGCACTGTTTCACATCTGAGCAGGTCTTGTATCCACACCTGTGCGCCCTCCAAGGCTACGAGGACTAGGTGAAAACTCTCTCTTTTGAAGTCCTGTAAGGCAACCACGAATGTTTCTTTTCAGTATGATGAGAAACAGATATTACAGCAGCCATGTCTTTCTCACACCTACAGATCATGACAAAATAAAAGGCAAAGACTTTGGCATGCCTACCGCCACGTCCAGCATTTCCTTCCCAATGGTTCACAGCTGGTGTTCCCTTTCCACTGCTGCATCCCCAGAGAGGGACACCATCCTGCTAAACAGCAGCAGTGCTACCTCTTTTTGGTTTGTCCAGTAGTTTTCTGAACACAGTCTTCAACATCTCCTGGAAACATGCCTCAAGACAACATACTCCAACATCAACATACCTTGCAGGGGTTTATTCATAGCAACTAAATTGCTGACATCTGTTCTCCTCTGACCTGCTATATGCCTGGCAGTATCAGCTGGAGGGCTTAAGTATATTTGTCCATACTTGAAGCTGTTTGTTTGTGGTGTCCTATAAAGTATTATTTTCCATCAAAATTTTTGTTTGCATAGGGTAATGGGGGAAGGAGAGAGAGGATAAGCACTTTTGTCTTCCCAATGCCACTTAAATATACTGAGAACTCTATTTATTAAACTTCCCGACTGCTGCTGCATTACACAGCAGCCTCCTCCCTAAAAGCATCGGAAATTTCCACAACAGTCCCAACAGTTGATTTCTCAATATTCAACTAGTTTGCAACTGACTGGCATCAAGTGAGTGTAATGAGCTTTCAGATGGTAATGGCAAAATGCCTCTTGGTGCTGCCAAAAACTCCCGTATCTATCTGTGGCAGCTCTGGAGTGAGTTTGCAGATGGATAGTGGCCCATGCCATGCTGAATTTTTGCTTCCACCACTGGTCATCCATGTTGTGCATCATTACACTGCTTCCCCATATACATCAGTAACTAGCTGATGTACCCCTAAAGAAGCACTCCACCAAATAAAGCTGCTCCAGATAAATGTCCTGGCAAAGTAACTACTCTATTTATCTACCCACTTTTCCTCTTTCATTAGTTGTATGGCCACCACTTCAAAAGCTTTATGAAATCACAGAGCCAAAACCATCTCTCTACATGACTACACATGTACGTGCACAATCTTATTTGCATTAATGATTATCATGTTCTATGAGATATGTTCTGTGCTGCCTTACAGCAGTTCAAAATGGAATGGCAAAATTAATGGACATAGGGAGAGGAATCATAAGTTTTCCAGTTTCATTCTCAATCCTAAAATTTCTGCAAGTATTCCAGGCACTAACATATGAAAAAAAAAAATGCATAAACATCTAAAAAAGCCATTGATCCACAGCATGGAAGTGAGCAGCATAACATTGCACTATAGGTCCTACCTCCAGGATACTCAGTGGTTAAATCACAAGAACAGGGAACACAAAATACGTCACTTTTGCATACTGAAGTTAGAAAGAGGCATTTCAGCTTGATAGTCAAGTTGCTCCATATGGAGTAAACAAACTACTCTGGTTCCCCCAAGTGCTCTTCCTGTCTGACAACACTTTTCTATGCAGGTCCTTAAAGATCAGGAAGAGCCTGGGATACAGCAATTCCTGCATCAGTCCACGGTTTAGGGCTTTTAAAGACAATTCACTGAGATGAAGTCTCGTAGCTGTGCTGGCCTCTGTCCCTTCCAAAGATTTCTTCATGAGATGTGTGATATTTAGTAACCATATTCCTCATTTGTCAGCCTTCTTTCAGGATTGCAAAACACACAACTAAAAAATATTCCATTGCTCGATCACGCTAACACAAGTCATATTAATTAAGAATATGTTTGTGTAATTACATGGGAGAGGTGCTTTGCACAGCAGTTAAAGTATATGCAACATTTATAATAAGCAACCCTGTGTGTAAGATATTATTACAGAACAGGGTTCTTGGTCTGAAAGAAAGAAGCAATTTAAAAATTGATGCCAACTCTTTGGTGTTTTCTAGGTCACATAAATTGTTATTAGGACCTGATATATTTAAATAACAAAGCACATGAAATCTTATTTTATCAGACTCAATAGGAACAATCATTCTATACCATTTGCTGAATAAACTCAAATTTCTTCCAACAAGTTAATTAAAAATTTATCCTTTACATAGAGCAATCAGATCTGAATGGCTATTGCAAAACTTGGACTTTCTTTTGACCATCTTACCTAAAAAAATAAACAATGATGCAGACAAATTTTCACATCTTAAAGTTATAATGATTACTTTGTTTATAGCCATCTCTTATGACAGATCCAACAGAGTTGCTTACACTTTGTGATAAAGATTTGCGAGCTAAACCAGCTGTTAGCAGGACAGTCCAACTGTCCTTAGGCAAGCAACCTCCCCATTTATTGCTTAAACCAGGTCGTGATAAATAGAAATAATGTGCATATGCTCAGCAAAGCCATTTTAATATTTCCTTTTTCATTTTAATATCAAAGTATTCCAAAGTTCAATTATGCTTCATTAGAAAAACTGTGACTATCCCACTTAATTATTTTAATATCTCAGGATTAGACAAGGAATGCAGAATTTTGGTAAAGCAGACAACTAAGGAAACAAATTGACTGTTCCAGGAAAAAAAAAAAAAAAGCTGTATTTCATGTTTTGAGCCAATCAACGATGAGCCACAGATATTGTATTACAGATGATTGCTTTAATCCTAAGGCATTTTAGGGTGTATTTGAAGTAACAAAAGGGAAGCCTGTTTTGATATATTCACAATATAAAGCTGCTGGGAGATTCACACAATACAAGTTAAGTTCTCATCGCCTCTTTGAAACCCAAAAAGGCAAATACAGACTTAAAGTTAAAATGACACAACAATTTATCACACAGCTCTTTTCCAAGATATCCGCATATCACAAAACCAGAACTACAGGCACACTCTCATTCACTCTGTGTTACAAATCTTTCCGTAGCAACTGCTAACTTTCCTGGACGTACTTCTCACAAGTTTCTAAACACCGTTTTCACCTTCACAGACTCCAGAAACTTAACAGAAACACAACTTTACACAATGGCACCACCTAGTGTTTAAAATGCCAATTTTCAATCCTTACCCTGACCTCAACAGCTTTACTTTCACTCACAGTTGACAAAAATATAACTATTTAAATTAGAGCACATTTCTTTCAAACGAGACTAATTTTCTGCCAATTTGCATTTGCGTCCCTCATGCTCAGAACTACCTACAACATGACCTTCGCAAGCATATTCTTAATTTAGTTACTAGTTGGTTTTCATTTAAAAGAAATGCTTAGGTCCCAATGGATGACCTGTTTTGTGACCAAAGTCAATAAAATTGTCCCTAAAGCTGGATTTTTTTTTGATGAGGCTCTGAGCAACCTGATCTGGTTGACCTTTAAAGGCCCCTTCCAACCCAAACTATTCCATGTTTCTATTCTATTCTATTTAACTGGTTGATTATGTGGAAATCTATACATATATGTACTTCAAAACACTATCCAAGAAAGTAAATTTCCTGTAAAAATGTAAGTCCTGAAAAAATGTTTACTTAAAAGATTAAAGGCAGGTATTATCATATTAGAAAAATGCGTCATCCAGTGCCCAAGCTTGTCTTTTATTGTTGCAGGCAGGCTGGCAGCCTCGCCATTTAGAAGTGTCAAACCACCTTACTAATTTTACAAGTGTACTTAAAGTTGTGAATAACTTTGCAAAACTTTGTCTGTGCGAGCTGAAATACAAATAAATCTTCAGCAGGTTGACTTTTCTTTTCTGGAGGTGGAAAGTGAGGTAGCAAAAATGGTCCAGTTGCTTAAAACTCTATTAATTTTTTCTTTAAAATAATTTCAAATTTTGCAGGGTGGATCTTTATCTTTGAAACACACTCTCTACTATATGTAGGCTGGACCTTAAAAAAAAACCAAAACAACATCTCTGGCCTTTGGTAGGAAAACCACCATGTTGTTCACAACTGCACAGTAAAAAAAAAAAAAGAAAAAAAAAATCTGTTTTAGCAAATAAGATTCACAAAAGTTCCATTCCTACTTAAGATGTTCTAGTCTCTCTGTTCACAATGCTGATTCGGCAGCACCTAACCCTTTCAGCCCCCTCCTAGGGCACTATGCACCGTGCTCTTCAGTCTCCTGCTTTTCAAATAAAAACATCCTACTATTTCCATACAGGCTTAGTCCAATGAACACTGGATACAGGGATTCAGAATAATCTTCCCAATTCGCTCGCTTCAGAAGTTGGAGGCTGAACAAGGACCCCAGCCGGAGCTCGTGAGCCCAACAACTACTTTCTGTCCATTATAGGCAGAGCTGATGCTGTGCACAGTACAGTTAGGCACTTTGAAATGCTTAACACTAATAAAAGAAAGCAGAGGTATGGTCTCTATCCCTCAATCTTAGTTTAATTCTAAATGGTTAAAGCAATCTGAGCCACATTAGAAAGTCTTCAACACCTCACTTTCAACATAACGCAGAAATTCTCTGCCCTTCTTGTAATACTGAAGGACTTGCACTGCAGAAACATTCTCATCCCATTCATCTCACCTACTTTTCCCAATGTAAATGGTTAATATTACTCCTCCATCTCATATGCTCCTCCTCACAAACCTAACCCTTGCTTCAGATGCAATTCTTTCTATTCTATTCTTCCACCTGCTATTTCTTCATCTCCTGCAAGCATTCCTGTAATTTATTTTCAAAAATCAGTTAGATCTTTTAAATTGCTGGCTATACTCAAGTTACATTTGCTCAACATAAATAAAAGCAAAATCTATAAAGGCAAATTTTATCAAAAAAATACTTACACTTTCTCTCAGATATTTACAAAGGATTCCATTACATAGTATTTGAGGCCCCTGATTTAGTGGTCTCACATCTCCTTGAGTCAACAGTATCATGAAAATACTGGTTTTCTAGAACCTTCTTGTGCAGTCTTTTTGTATGCATTCTTTATAAGCCTTTTGGCAAAATTTTTTAGCATTACATCTTCAAGGGAGCTCCAGAAGCACAAGTCAGTGGGTTAAGGGAGGCACGGCAAAGGAGGAAATCAGGGGTGCGTTTTATACACAGGAGGGCACAACGCCATTGCTAATATTACTCTTAAAAGACGATGCTGAGTAGTAATGATGTTCATTACAGGCATCTCCAAAATTCCAGAATAGATTCTTAATAAAAACAGTTCAATTAGTTGGACACCCCAAGTTGTTCTTTAGATTGCAAAACCTTTTCAACCCTAAGAACAACATTACCTCAGTAACTATGAGATAGCGCAACAGTGATTGTCCCCAGCACAGAGGGTACTGAGAAAAAAAAAAAAAAGAAGCCAAAGCCCTTGATCTTCTTTCAGTGATACTGGTACAACCATTTATAAGGCCGTATGAATAAAAATGTTCAATTTAAAACCAGTTCAATTCCCAGAACCAACTCATCAGGCAACCATACAAATAGTTTACCAGCGCAATTACCGTTGTGATGCAAGAACGAAACAAGAGCTGTGTCAGCTGGCAGAGGCTGCCAAAAAGATGCCTCTTAAAACCGCATTCTCAGGAGAGATATAATGTGATATCTGAAAGGTGTTTTCAGCTGTAAACAGCTGGACACACAGTTCCACAAGGAGAGGATACCTCAGAAGGCGACTGGAATGGTCCTCCTGTTTCCTCCCAGCAGAGCAGTATAAGTTGAGTGGGCTGAGTCGCCAAGCAAGCCTATCTTCTATTGACTACCAAAAGCTTTGACTGAGGAGAGATGGTTTACCCTGAGACATCTGTACTCGTTCTTTTCCCCCATTGTTCATCCTCCTGGACTGCAATACCACAGGTGTTGCATAAGAGCTTCTGAAGCTACAGCCTAGCATATTAAGAGGAACCAAAACCAGTCAGAGTATATATTAATATGCCAGACTATAATCTGGGCTGATTCAATTTGTTTTTATAAACAGCAGAGGCTGGAACAACTAGAGGTATCTCACAGTGAGATGCTCCTCACAAACCGAGCCATGCTTGCACGATTTATTCTCATGTTCTGCCCATTCTCTGTTCTCCACATGGTAGGAAGGGGAAACAACTTTCTATATGCTAGCCCATCGGGGAGGCCAAGACAGCAGCAGCCCTTCAGCAGGCCCCAGATATCTTGCACTGAGTTATAGGTAAACAGAAGCTTTTTCTCCTCTTTTTTCTTTTTTTTTTTCCCCCTGAAGAAAAAGAAGCTGAAGACAGAGCAATGGTTTTCAGTTCAGTTGCTGAAGGCAACGGAGTAAAACTCAAGACTGTGACAAACATTTTTGTCCTTCCTAAATAAAATGAGATTACAGGTAATCTGAAAATTTTATTTCACTGCACTCCTTGGTCACAGCCTAGGAAAGTGAGCTACACTGTGTCAGATGAAAATCAAAACCACAAATTTAGGCACAAATGAGCAAAAGGCCACACGATAACTTGATCTCTGTGGACTGAAAGGCCATAAAGGTGACAAATTCTTAACAAAGGTGATGATGATGACAAAGGTGATGATGAAGAAAAAGAATGGTATTTTGACAAGCAGATATACTAAAAGCTGTTCAAGATTGGACTTGTACAATGAGACCTGGAAGCATGGCAGAAATCCCCACTTTCACATGAAACCGTCACTACCCAATTTCTAAACTAAACATGAAACAGCAGAACAACTGAATACATATTCCTGATCAAATTATCATAACTGGGGAGAACTGCCATTGATTGCATGCAAAATGCAATTCCTGTTCAACACAAACAATCTAAATAGATCTGAAGATACTTCAAAGTTTTTGAGAAGTGTAAGTCTTTGTTTGGGTCCTTTAGAAGCAGGAAAAAAAAACCAACTGCAAAAATCTTGATTTCCATGCAGGTAGAGAAATCCTGTAAATAAATCTCTTAAAAATATCTTTATTGCTGGAGAGTGTATCTAGAAGGTGAATTGGACATCTCTGGACAGCTAAGTATTGCAGTACGTACAGCATTAAATAATTTATTCTTTATTTACACTGCTTTTGAATGTGCACACTGAAAGATTGAGGGAGAAAACAAAGGATACAATTGCTCTAGTTCAGGGCACCAATTCTTTCACAGGGCAGATTACCATAGGACAGATGGAACTGCTCTCATTCAAGTTGTCCATGTAATTCTCTTTTTCTTGGGGATGAAAGGGTTCTCACCCTGTTGCAGGGTGGCTCAGCTACTTGTGAAATGAGCATTTCACAGTTCTGGACTGATGCAAGGTACAGCTCAGTGCCAACAGTACGCTAGCATCAATTTCAGTTTTCCTTAATTTGCCAACATGTAATTTGTGGAGCTGCTACATAAGCAACTGAATTGCCCCCGAAGCAGAGGCAGCACAACAACCAGAACAACCATCCCAAGGTAAACTGTCCTGGATTGTTAATCAGATCCCTAAGGCCCCTGTGAGCCCACTCAGATGCAGCAGCACTTGGCACTCTGCCTGGCTGATTAATGCATACTCCAACCTTAAGGGAAGCCTGAAGATATTGCTAAGAGTTGGATGAGTTCATCATGCTGATTGCTTGATGCAGATGGTCATACATCATCTTTATTTTCCAGGCAGATTTACATCGCAAATATGAAGTAGATAGTCAAAATTTCCTTGCATCTAGAAAGGGGATTAGAGAATATGAGCTCCTTCTTAAAAAAAAACCAAAAACCAAAAAACAAAACAACCCAAACCCCAAAAAAACAAAAAAAAAGCATGCTAACCTGTTGTGTTGCCTAGGAGTATCAATTGGTACCTGTGATACTCAATATCATATATTACTGCTGTATTCCACCATTCACTTTCACTCACAGTGAACTGGGACTTCTCTTCAACAAGGCCGTGACACACATGGAAGTCCCAGTTACATGAGGCCCAGTATAATTCAAAGGAACCACGGTGATAAAAAGTTTAAGAAAGGAGAATCAAACAGCAGTGATGAAGCATGTTATCTGCAACAATTTTCCAGGTACTCACAGAGAGGAGGAGTGACTGACTGGTTTTAGGCTTTATATACTGATCAGTAAGGAAGTATGCCTCAATATTACAGCAGGTTTTGCTGTTAGGCAGAAAGACAGTGTCAGAGCAAAAGCTAAGGGAACGGGGATGATTCTCCGTGTAAGTTGTGGCAAAGACCTCTTTTTTCATGCTAGGAGAAAGTCCATAATCAGGTAGACTGTAGCTCTGCACTATTACAGGCCATTAAATCTTATTCAGGGCATTTGATTTTTCATTTCTTCAGTTTCACACTTCACTTTCTCTCTTCTCTTTGTAGCTTTCATCCTGCCTGACAGGACAAGGCAGACTTGCTGCTCTGCCTTACAGCCTTATGTCATGTCAGTCCAGATATTGATAGGATCAGTCAGGATGAGTCTTTACGAAGAAAGTCCAGCTGCATCCCTTGTGCTAAGAGTCAATCTCTGCTCATTCTCTCTCTGTGAGGAAGGCTCATGTGCAGTCTGGTCAGTGGCCCAAAAGTGAGACAACAGCATTCTGTGAAGATACAAGCTTTCGAAAGCTAACTGTTGAACTTGAAGGTCTCACAAGACATAAGCAAACTCCAATTTTTCAAAACCTAATTCAAAACGTCTGCTCCAAAGAACAGACATCAGTGACTTCAGGATGTGGGAAAAACCTTAAAAAATTTTAGAGAAAGAAAGCCCTCATTAATTTCTTCCTATCTTCACCCTTAGACAGACTGGCAAAATCTTTTTGCTTTCTTCTTCCAAAACCCAAAAGCCCTAGACAAACACATAACACATACTTCAGTTACAGCAATTAAAGTCATAAGCAACTGAAATTAAGTTCTTACAACAAAGAATTAGGCAACCTTTCTGACCTCACCTACAGCAAATCATTCAGTCCACCGAACAATTTCATATGCAGTTATGTATTTGGAAATGTCAGTTGTTCTTTATAGGTGTCTAAGTGACTCTCAAATTTATGTGGGCTTGGATATAGATGTCATGTTGTACACAACACCCCAGCAAAGTATACAACTGGCAAGGTAAAAGCTTTCCTAATACAATATTAATTTTAAAGGAACTACATCAGTCTTTATTAAAAACAGTACTTTAGTACTCCCTAAAATCTTGTTTATTCTCTAGCCTTGAAAATTCTAAATACTAATTAAAAAAATGAAAAATTTTATGTTTGGGTTATCTCTCTCTTGAAACAACCTAGCAATTAATATTTTTTATTCAAGGCTATTTCTTATATTTAACATTAGTTAAATATAAGAAATAATTAGTGATATTAATATCTAATCAGTATTTAAATTAGTTATCTGAGCTAGAAGAGGATCTGAATTCTGATTTAACTCATGATAAAATTATTCTTTTTTCCACAAAGAGAAAATTGCTCTTAATAAAATTATTGCCTCAAATCTTCCCTCACCTCCAAAATTAAGCCTGACATTTCATTACATTTCCTCCTCCTTCTGCAGCTTGAGGAATGTTAACTGTATTTGTGTTCACAGTGACAAATACGAATGACAACCAAGGAAGCAATTACAATAAATGTCTGATCTGCCTCCACTAAAAACATACTTCAGCTTCAAAACACTATGTCACTCAAATTGAGTAAACCCTACCTGACACAAAAATTACCGATGTTTGTCATGTCGGAACACATTTTTGAACTAAATTAAACAAGCAAGTCTTGCCTTTATCAACTTCTCTAAAAGAAAAAGAATATTTAGCAGCTTAAAAAGCAAGTCCATGTAGTGTGTTTCTGTCACTTTTTCTTTAAACAGAGAGTTCTGGGCACTTGTAAACTGTGAAAATTATTATTTTTTTTTAAATGGCATCTAGATTCTTGGTGGATTTCACTGGCAGTTGTGTTTGCAGCTTTGAAGTCTCCTCCAGGTCTGTCATTTGGGAAGGCTGTTGATGGGTGCCTGGGGTGCTTTGTCCTCCGGGAGGCTATTTTCCTTTAATTCATCTCTGATTAGAAGCAATTTATGCATTTTCATCTGCTTTATGTAAAGATCAAAGGGATCATGGATCCCAATGTTGACCCTATTATAGGTAAAAGAGGCAGGCTGCACATTTTTGCTTGGTTTCAGTTTAAGCCTCAAAGCACCCGTTCATACTACTCAGTTCTTGATACACTTCTCACAAACCAGCATTTTATATGGAGACCAAGTAGTACCTATCCTCTTGCCTGCAAATACAGGCATGCTTTTATATTTATACAAATATATGGGGTGAAATTCCTATTTTCAAATCTGCTCAGATAATTATTCGCGCAATGAGAACAAAGAGATAAAAGATCAAATTCAACATTACTATAACAATATTCTTCTTAATGGTCCCATTAATAAATTTGTGACACTTAATCTAATCACAAACTGATTTAGCTGGCCCTGCACCAGGAAGTCACTTCAAATCTTTCTCAATTTTTTTTTGGTCTTCAAGTTACAATAACGAGAAAGACTGACTTTTATGCAATTCAAATAGACACACAAAAGACAACTTTAAAATTTATTCCAATACAATCAATATTAAGTAGCCATTGATATTAATGACATTGATATCAACAACGTTGGCGTCACCACAAGAGTAAGAATACAGATGGCATTGAAACTTACCTTAAGCGAAAGGAACCGCATAAGGAAGTTTTATTTTATTACTATTTTTTTAAGCAAATTCAGTACATATGCCAGCAAATATGCGGATATGAGACACTTCCAGGATGTTGTCCCAAGCCAGTAAACATACATTGTGAATGCAAATGCCTCTTCTTGCTTCCAGTCAGTTCAACCTGACTCCCTCTCCATAAGGCTTAACTCTTCCTTTTTCTTAGTAATCATGTGTAGAACAGGGAGAAAATATTGTGAAGACCAGCAGATATAAGAGGGAAAAGCCCATCAAAAACTCACTTTGGTGGAAAAGGCATAGCACTTTGTTTGGGAAGGCTTCTCATGTGGCAACATTAGCAGAACAAAAACTGCCATGAATGGTTTGTCACTTTAAAGACAAATAATTAGGATCATAGTTTGTAAGCAATGTCCTGAAGAGGATGTTCCAAATGAGGGACTAGCAATAAATGGTGGCTTGTACCTTGAAAACAGTGAAGTCTACTCCTACCAACTCTATAAACTTATCATAGTCATTCTTTCACAAAAGTGACAGCGGGGCTGCATGAAGCAAGTGCAAGAGAACAGAACTGAAAAAAACCAACCACAGACAGTACAGCTTATTTGTTATTAAGATAATCCTAACAGGAAAAGAATATTTAGAATTTATGTGTTTGAAAAAAAGAAAAAATATCCATTGCATTATAAAAGACTTCGTAATTTTCTCCTCCAGGTCTCCGCTTTTGCTCAACCTGAGCTACCACATGCCAGTTCAGGGAACTTCTTACCATTCTACTTATGAAACTCGTGACACTTTCTATTGTTTTAAAAAATAATTCTTAAATGCATTACAATGTTCTCAAGCACTTGTGTGCTTCCATAGCAGCCATCACTGAGATTTTACTGGATATTCCCACCCTCCCAGAGCCAGGCAGATGGTAACTCAGGTTGAGTGCAAACATGGACCTGGAGGAGAAGTATCACAACGTTCATTACAAGGCAATGGCCATTTATTTTTTTTCTCCTTTCTAACTCTTAAAAAAAAAAATATCTTAAAAACACTTCAAAAATCTTGAAAGTCACAGAAAATCAGACAGGCTAAATTCTCAGCTTGCATCATTAACACCACCACACTAAACTCAGGTCTTTGCTAGTTTATAATATATGAAACCCGAAAAACATGCAGAAGAGGTACTAACACACATCCCTGCCCCGCCAAAACACACAAAACAACTCCGACTTATAGGACAACTTAAGAAATAATTACAGTAGAAAACCTCAGGCTGTGAATCCTACCCATAGGAAAAAAAAAATAATTACTGAGCTCTCTGAAAAAGTGTCTGAATTCAAGACAAATTTTAAGACAAAAGCAGCCATAGGGAAAGAAACACCACCGACAACGAAAACACAATTAGAAGAGCTCTTAAAATTTCAAAAGCAAGGAAACTTATGAGATACTTAGAGGTGAACATTCCAGGAGAAACGGAAAAACTACACAAAGAAAAAATTACATGCCACTTTTAAAAGACAAATATTACCTTGAGAAAATAGACAAACTTCCAAAATCACTCTTAGGGAGCAACAATCCTCTTCCTTTTTCAGGTCTGACCTACCCCTTGCCTAGGGATCCCTTAAATTGCATCCAGAGACATGTAATCAAGTTTATATGGTAAAAGAATGGCAAAGAAAAAACTGCCCAAGGCCAAAAGGAAGCTCCTATCTGGGGGAAGACAGCGGGGCAGGAGGAGAACAGAAGGGACCTGTTTCCTCTCAGAAAATTGTTACAAAGTCACACACAGAAAGACCTCGTCTAATTTTTGGTAAAATTTCAGGATCTTTTACCACGTAACAGAAATCAAGCAGAAAAATTATCTATAAAAATCTGAAAGGACATAAATGAAATTGTACACGTAACAAACTGACGTGGGGAAAAAATGAAATAGGAATTAAATGCTTGTTGTTGTTTTTTTTTTTTAAATGGGCAACAGGTGGCTTGCCTGTAAATGATTTACTCCTTATGAGAAACAAAATTTGTCTGCTAAAAGTACTTGGCCTAGTTCTCCTCTTGTGGAATCCAAGAGTTCACTCCAAAAAACTTGTGGAAACACATTCATATCTTATAATTAAGTAGAAGATAAATTACCCAGCTAGTCTTAAAGAAAGACTTATGCAGTTTGTTTCCATGTTGCCACGAGGTATTATCTAATGCTTCTGTTTATTTTAAATTTAAAGGTGTTTTTAAAGAATAAACAGAATGTTTGCTCCATTTTTGTCATGAAGTATGATAATGATGAGCACCTTATAACATACAGTCTGATTAATTTTAGACAAAAGCTTTATTGTGCTAAATATTAATAGCTCTAAAATAGTCTTCCTAAATGTGGAATGCCTCTAGCACCGGCATGCCAATGAAAGCACACTGGGCACCTACCTCCACTTACATCAAGCGCTGATGATCAGTGCATCCGCACAAGCAATGCAAAGCACCCTGGTTTGCCCAAACTCCATCCAGCCCTTCAACTCCGAATACCACCACAGCTCACAGCAGGATTGAAAACACGCGAAGGCTGTCCAACTTCACTTTCCACAGCAGGGCAGAAAATCACCTCCTGTGGCTTTAAACCTCAGTCAATACATCTGAATTCAGAGAGGGCTCTGCAAGGAAGACAGTTCAGAAGCTGACTATGAACAACCACACGCTCTCAGAAACCTCATTATCCTGGACATCAGAAAAACAGCCACATTAAAAAAATGTCACAATGGCCTCTCCAGAACAACAGACAAATTCACAGATACAAGGTCAGTCGATCTCTCTGCCCTGATGGTTTTGACAGAGTCAGAGTAGTTAGGACAGAAACATCCCTCCCTAGACTCTGTTGTTCTAAAATTATGAAGTCAATACAACAACGTACGCAACACTCAGCGGCACAGCTGTGTTTTCAGACATTCTCATTCCCTCATACTTTGTACAGTACTTAACTTTCACTGATACAATTTAGAGAAAAACTGCAGTCCAAAATCAATGCATTTATCCTAAAGTACCTTCACAAACCACTCAGAAGAAGCCATTAAGTGGCTTTTTCTGAGAATTTGGTCTTTTAAGATAAACATTTGCTTGTATGCTATTTAATGCAGCTGCTTTAACAACATTTAAAGGGTAATTAGTTTTGTTTGTTTTGGTTTTTTTTTTGTTTGTTTGGGTCTACCCCCCTCCTCCCCCCCACCCCCCCCGCATTCCATACCACAGGATACCAGGTCAACTACTAGAATAGACTGCTCTGCAGAAATTTTGAGGTAGTGGTTGAACTGATTTCCTTTCACAGAAAGCCTAAGAAAACAGTTTGGGAAAGCCCAAAGATGATGCTCCTCTGCAGACTGAGTGGCATAGTGCACTGCGTCATCCAAAAGTCTACAAAAGTGACAGAGATTTGATGTGCGAATAATGCAACCATCACATTGGCAAAACCAAATACGATACTTACACATTTTTATAGAGGAATGATCTGTTCTTGATTGCTCAGACACCTGAGCAACTGTTTTGCATATGACGCATCACACACATCCCAACACAAATGTAAATGTGATGACAGATTTATTGTTTGGAAATATGACACTTGTTGCCATCCTAAAGTCTCTCCTGAACTACTGCAACAGCCACAAGAAACACATGTATGCCATGGTCCAATTTTTCTAGCAAGTCAAATGAAACAAAAGTTTCCTGTATTTGTCATATATTTCCTGGCGGTCCAAACCAGAGAGAAACAGCAGATACCTTCCGACTAGGCCAACGCTGTCTGGATAACACTGAGGGAGGAATTTAACAGAGAATGGAAAATGGGTATTTTCTTATTGTGCAAACACTTGGCGTACTTCCATGACTTTCTGGCTCCTACACTTTATGCTTACAAGAACACGCCAAGTACTATGTTAAGAGGCAAACTTAAGGGTATGCTTATGTAAAAAGTTTAGTTTGGGTAATATTTGCAGCTCAAAACACTGACAGGTTCTAAGTGCTAGTGCTGGTTAGACCACCAAAATACAACAGAGAGGTTAGAGCTAAACTGCTTCTATATATTGCAGCTGGAAAACAAAACAGCATGCTGCCCACAAGTAGAAAAGAGAGTCATTCAGGTGATTCTACTGAAAAGGTAAAATTTACCTATTTCTCCCACCTATTTGGTCATTTCAGATAACAAATCAATGAAGAAATAGATTGTGACTACAGAGAAGTTTTTCGAGTCTGTTTTGCAAGACAGTAATTTGAAAGTAAATTCCTTTAAAAGCAAACTAAAGAACACAACATGACAAAAGCTGTATTTTTTTACTGTAATAAACTCTGTATTTTCAAATTCTCTGCATTTCTGGTTTAGGCAAGTAAAGATGACAACAGTTTTTAGTTTTATGATGATATACTTTCAGTTTTGCACAAAGCCAGGTGTCTAATAAATCACTAGAAAAACCCGTCAACAATTAAAAAGCTTGTTTTAGAAAGAGACATGCAATTTTATCTAGCAGGCTTCTAAAAATAAAAGCCACTTTAAAAAAAAAGCTTTTGTTCTCAAACATTTACATCTCGGATTAATTTTTAAAGTCTTCCATAAATCTTCAACGTTGTTCAGATATGTAACATAAACATGAAATGTGGCAAAAGTCGACAAGTTAATTTATTGCAGTCTGTAATCAGCAATCTATGCTGATCTTCAGAAAAGATAAACTAGAAAATAGATGCTCATTCTGTGGGAGATAAAAGCAAATGGGAAACACTGAAAGTGTTCCAGAAATGCAAATGCATACATCATTTGTGCTAAAGGCAACACCAACATTTTCCCTTAAACAAAGCAATATATCAACATGTAAGAACAAGGAAGCTTTTTTCTGTCAGCAGAAAACACAGAAAACATTGCCTATGATGAGTAAGCGATCAAACTAAAACCAAAATGGCAACAAGAATTACACAGTACTTAAAATTTTATTTTCAATGTGCTTGTATGCCGCAATGCAGACAGGTTGTAATCCAAAGGACACACAACAGTGAACTGCACTGCAACTTGTCCGATTTTCTATGGATTGGTGCTCTACAAGCCCAACATCAGTACACCATCCTCATATTCCCAAGCTTTCACATTAAGAGTCCCTGCTTTTCCCTCAGGTTTCCCAAATATTTTCTACATACAGCCAGCTCATTCTCTTCTTTGCAGCTATACCCTTTAACTCCCTTTTCCCTCCTCTCCTCTGCCACTACATGCAACTCTCACACCAGACAAGCACAAAGCAGGACACTATGGCTGGTCCAGAGCAACAAACTCTCTCTGCCATCAGCAAGTACAGATTCACAGCCTCTTCTTGAGGATTCTGGAGGTGCGAATGTCAGTTTGGATGTCCTTAGATTTCCACAAAACACATATGGATTTGGGCTTTTAAGACCTCTACCTTAGCCATCAAATCTGCCAACAAGCTCTAAAAATGAATGGGTGAACTGAAAGGCTGACTGTGTGATTAGCTGTCTCTCCAGGTAATTAAAGAAAAAGACTGTTCCCTGACTTAGCAGACTTTGCTTACAGGACTCAAGTGATTAAAAAGGGGAAATAACAGTGTTCTAAAATAAGCGCATCTGTTGTCTATCTGGGAATTATGGCTGCTACTATAAGCTAAATGTTAACTCTACCTCCAGTTCATAGTTTGAAGATAGGAAAAATGTCAGCTACATTTCTTGTTAAATAACTAAGGTTGCAAACCCAAATTCATTCCACTATTTTAGCACTGCAGATTAACTAATTTAGAATCTAATTCAACAGACATTTTCCATGATCAACAGAACCAGTATTTGCTCACTCCAGAAAAGTAATTTTTTTTTTCAAAAAAACCAGCTTGAAATCTATTTTCAGTACATTCCGAATCTTTTTAGCTTTAACATTAATTACCAAAACTGTGGCGTGGGATGGTGTTGTTTTTTTTTTTAATTTATTTTCCATAAAACTGCATAGCATATTCATTAAAAATTCCTGACATATTCATTAAAAATCTGACAGATTCATAGTGTAGTCACCTAGGGTAAGTCACTTACTGTCGCCCTCCTAAAGTACATTATCCCATTGCAACTGCCACTGTCTAAAATAAGTATGTAAATCCATAATCACATTTCACTTTTGAAAACTTAGAAATTGGCATTAGAAACCTGAATTCAAAAACTTTGTGGTTATGACTAGACTCCACTGCACAATGAGCATGCTAAGTGGGCAATAAATGCCATTCCCCAATTCATTTTCAAAAAATTTAACATCTTAATAATCAAAAGGAATGTTATCCAAGCTCTGAGGAAAGATGTGTGGATGAGTGATACGATAAAGTAATGTATCTTCAGAGAAAAAGAATGAAGGGTAACTCATTGTTCCTGGAAAGAAAAGGTAAAAATTGCAATGCATCTCTACTTGGTGAAAGCCATACATATTTCAGGAATGTTTCTGCACTTTTTCTAAAATGTAGGAGAAAATGAGGACAAAATCTAATTATTTATACAAGGCAGCTGTAATAAATGTTGTGAAAAAATACATTTTGGCATGTACAGAAATGCCTTTCCCAGAGTGATAAAGCTCCCTGTACCCCATTTCTGCCACATCCAACCACAATCCTGACTTTGCTGGGCAGATCCACTTTTTCATCACTTATAGTAAAAGTGTGCCCCGGAGCTACAATTCTAAAAGGCAAGCAATAACTCATTTCATATCTCTTGCTTAAGTGTGGAAAGTGAATTCTTATGTATTTCTCAAAACCAGAAAGAAGTAGAACATATTCATGTTTTTCAAGTAAAACCTGGGAGAGGTCCAAGAACACTTGAATGTGTCAACAGGACTTGGAGTGGCAAAAACCTCTTAACTTTTTCTGCACAGAGAACAGGACAATAGTTGTCATGCTGAGGAAACTACCTTAGTTCTTGCCGAGCTCATTTCTGCTCTCACATTCCCAGGCACCAACTGCAGCTAAAAAAAAAAAACAAACCCCTCAGCTTTTTTTTAAATACTGATTTATCAAAATAGTTGTATCTTTTTGCAGTATGATGAGTGCCTAATTGCAATGATTCAAATCTCTTGTCACCTTCAGGCTAGACTACAGATAGCAATGGTTTTTAGCCAGAGCTGATACTGAAAATGAACTTGACACAGCATGCAAAGCATGATATAATATTAAAAACATCACTCTCCTTTTTAATCTAGCCAGGAGGAGAAAGAAATCATATGATTTTGAGTTCAAAGTTGCTAAATCCCTTCTTCAGCAGGGAAACATGCTTGTCTGATTACATTTTCAGGTTGAATGCATTTGTCAATCTATCACCTTTCTCCACATTCAGTCCTGTTTTGAGCCCTGTTGGCTTCAGACAGGTCTTTCTCCTCCTAATTTTGCTGTAATTTCGCAGAAGTTCCTTCAGCTTGCTACCCATTTTTATTTTTAGAAAATGGTTATGGAGGCTGGGCCCTCTAGTGCACCTTGATGTTAATGCACTACATTCCCAGTCCTTTTTGCATTGTTTTCCTCTCCAAAGAAACTTTCAAAAGAGCATTTGCTCTGTCCTTGTGCCTATTGCAAGTGGACACTATTTGTGCTTGTAGAACGTCAAAAGAAGCAGGAGTTGACTGCATGATAACTAATCTAGATGTACGGTCACTTATGATCAAGACTCAAACTCAAGCACTCAGCCCCATGAACGGCACCTTCTGCTAGCTCGCTGCAGAATCAGCATCAAAAGCCCAGCAGGAAGCTCAAGAGATGAGGACAGAGAAACAGCATTTTCACCAGGGCAGAAGTTCAAGAATGAAACCTGCTTAATACTTCAAATGCAGGTCCTTTATGAGGACGGTGATCGCCACTATCCCTTCCCATCAAAAGACTACAATGAGGCACATATATACACACACAGAGGAGGCCTAGGTGGGAAACTGTAAACAACTTTAGGTCCTCAAAATATGTTCAGCTTCTGCGTAAGCCAGAGAACAAAACCCTGAGGGTGTAATTCTCTCAGTCACTATGCTGCATATCCTATCCAAGCCACTCTAAAACTTCAGCATTTAGAAAACTATCTTCATTCTCCTGTATCACAATTTTTTTGGTTCCTCAGGTTGTATTTCATGATCACTAACATAATTATTAATCTAATCTCAAACTCTTTCCTTGTCTTTCACTTTTAGTTTCTTGACATAAAAAAGATCTTGCTAACAGGCAAAAGTGGAGATTGTTAAAATGCTTTAAACAAAAAGCTGCAATTATATCTCAACAGATATTTTTATACCACTTAAAAGATTTAGGTTTTTAAAGTAATGAGTGAAATGTTTTTAAAATAGGCAATATTATGTACATAACCAAAGTTTACACTGACAAAGCTTGTCCAGGGGAAAAGACAAATCAGTAACAGAACAAAGAAACTGGCCACGGTACAATTAGTATGAACAAGATCAGAATTATCTGTATAAATTCGCAACACAGCATATAGCTTCACTGTGTATGACCTCTAAATTAATAAAATAATTAAAGATCAACAAACATAATATGAATGTCCTCTATATGAATAGAGCTCTTTACACTCTGATGGATCTTTTCACCCACAATAATTAACAAAGAAAAAGGAAGTCTAATTGAATAGCAACCCTATGGTATAGGCAAAGTTGGACATTTTGTTACAACTTCCCAGGTTACTGAAAATTCAACAGACCTCTTGGCTGCATCACACCCAGTCTATGTTTCTAAAGAAATTGCTTAAAGAAATATATATATATTATTTAAAAATGGATTTTAAAAGAGCTTATGCCAGTAAAGGCCTTCCTAGTTTTGGAGGGGAAAATGTCATTACGGGGACCCTGTAAATGTCATAGGACATGAGGAAACAGCACACAAGTGACAAGTTTTCTAACAGACTTAAGAGTTACCTGATGATATCACTACCAGGCAGAAGCATTTTGTAGCTTGCTTTTCTTTCACTGCAAGATTAATTTCAGTTCTCTTTTTAAAACCTTCAAAAAGTATTCATTACCATTTGTTATGTATATTATTTGTGATCAACAGGTGTGACAAAACATGAACAAGCTTTTGAAAACCAAGAACGGGCTTACTGTTTAACATAAGGATGAAACTTGTCCTGACCAATTTTAAAATAAAACAGAGTTAAATTCATACCACTGACATTAAGCATAATGGAACAATAACTATTTACGGTTTCTTTGTGAATTCTGGTAGTAAAACTCTGGATATGGTCACAGAAATTATAAATCTGCATTTGTTATCTGGAAAATAAAACAATTATAGTAATTTTCTGCTATTACAAGCAATTGTCTTTAATTATCTCAATATATTACTTCATTGTCTGAAAAGACAGGATGTCAGTATGAATAGCATTGGTTTGGCAGCCTCAAATTACCAACAACCATCAAAATGGCACATGCTCTCTCTCTTCCCTTCCCCAAAGAAAGAATCTCAGCTTTCATAGAAGCTTGATTTTCTACCTCAGTATCACACAAAAATTAAAAAATTTAAATGAAAGGGATTGGACAAACAATTTCAAAAATTCCAAGCAGCGTGTTCATGTCTTTTAAGTTTGTTCTTTGCATCTTGCCCATCTCTATCAATCATTTCACAGTTTGACCCACTCTTTTTAGCAACCCATTTCTCATTTGACTCCAATTTACACCAAAGGTAAATGGCAATATAATGGAAACAATGGTACTGTGCAAATAACCTGTTACTTGACAATAATTCTGCAGATGGCCATGCAAGGATGCCTTACTATTATTGGCTAATGCAAGGATGCATTAGCCAATCACTGGCAAACTTCTTGCTTTTGGAGGGTTTTCAAAAAACACAAAAAAAAAACCCCCAAAAACCAAACAAACCAAAAAATGAGAAAAAATAATTAAGACATCAGATATAGGAATTACCCACTACCATTATTGCTGTGAGTACATTACAGGTCAGCTTTTACCATGGAAATCAAACAAAAGTCCTTTTGTGACAGTAAGACTGCAACACTTAAATTATTCGTTTTGATTCCTTTATGTGAACTTCGGTATCAATAACTCATTGAAGTTTTTGACCTTGTGTTTGTAATTCTGTAATTCCATGCATTCCAAAGAAATTTTTATCATTTACAAATTTTGGAGTATGATTTCAACCAGAAAGATCATATTTCCCATTTTTTTAAACAGTTCATCCAGGATTTATCACTTATTAAGGACACTGTTTAAAAATGCATTAATTCCAAGCAATTTGGAAAGATCTTCTCTCAAATGAGAGCTGTGACTGACTATTCCAGTTAGCTTCAACATTTGGCTCTTTCCACTTCCACAGCTGCAAAAGATAGGATTAAATTAACTCATCCACAGAAGTTCAATCATTGGCAGTGCAAACCAAAATCAGTAAGTGGCTTCAGCTAGCAGAAGTAGGGTTAAGTAATTTCTGTATTTTACAAAAGTTGGTTGTTTTTTTGTTTTTTTTGTTTTTTTTTTAATGGCTGATACAATATTAGGAGTCTCTTCACTTTCATCTGTGGATTTCTTTTCCCAAAATCTTTGTCTGAGTTGTGCTTGCTCAAATTAAAGTCATGGCTGCTGTTACATTTGTGTGTGAAGCTTCCTGTTCATTCACCTTCAGATGTTGAAGGAAGCAGCAATATTTTCACCATTATCATTATTCCTTTACTTTTAAGCAGAAGGCCAACAGCATAATCTTCACACTAACCCATGAAATAGATGACAATTATTATATACATGAGAAAGAGATGCAAAATTTTCATTCTTCTGCTTACTTGCCCCCTCAGCAAATAGTGCATTATTTCCTTTCATGATAATAACATTTATTTGATCCCAGGAAAGAGATTTTTGAGAAATTAAGTTAGAAATAAATGTAGAATAACTAACTTACATGGCCTCAATTACAAAATGACATTTACTGCAGTACATCCATCACTAGGAGCCTTAAAATGCACAGCATGCCATCTTTTGAAAATCAAGCAGCAGCATCTGCAGGTATGCCACTCCTGCAGCTTTATGTAACATCTGCACTCTCATGTCCTTGAATTCAGAGTGAATAATAACCTCAGCACAGCACATATTTTAAAGGAACACTGATGCCATAGTTGCCATTTACTCACTGACATGACAGGTGGCATATTTTATAGGCAGCTTTTTAAGGAATGCTCAACCGCTTGCACATTTCATGATCACCGCAGGGAAGTTCAGCTATGGGCCAGAATTTATGGTGTTGCAGAATTTTGCCAATCAGATTCAGACAACAATCACGACAGCAATGCAGTTAATTTATTAAGTAATGCACTGAACAGGAATGCAACTTGATATATTGCAAAGCAGTGAGACAGAAAAAGCCACTTAGGGGGTTTCTTAATATCATATATTAAAAATTCTACTCAGAAAAGAAAAAACAAACTCTTCGCAAAAGAAGAAAGGTGATAAAGTTAAACATCATCACTGACAGTTGCCAAAGAAGCTAGATCTTTATGGAATCTAAATATTTAATTTGCCCTTTGATGAAATGTCAAGTAATCAAGTTATTCTGAAATCAAATGGTCCCCTGAGGAGTGAGGTCTGCTTACTACCTAAGTACTTATCAAATGAAACTGCCACCAATGCCAGTGTTTCATTATCTGTTTAAATTTAGTATTTTAACACAAGAATGGCACTGTGTTATGAGTTTTCCGGTACCAGTCTTACATAGAATTTCACATGAAGAGACCTTCGCATTCAGCTAAAACAGTAATGAACTTAACAGCACTCCTACCAGACATGGGACTTTGCCA
Source organism: Tetrax tetrax (assembly GCA_009806455.1). Taxonomy (NCBI): domain Eukaryota; kingdom Metazoa; phylum Chordata; class Aves; order Otidiformes; family Otididae; genus Tetrax; species Tetrax tetrax. The sequence goes on along the minus strand of WHYT01013560.1, from coordinate 10,665 downwards.
GCAAAGCGTTCAATGAACATTCTGAGCTTTTACATAAATTCTGTCACAAGCTGTACCTCATTCACTGACATTACATCATTAAGAACTTTGTTTAAATTTGAATGTATTAATTACACTTACAAGGGAACTCATTCAATATCTAAAAGTTATCAACACTTAAAAAACATGTCTGCTTCCTCACATGTAGTGATGTATTCAGATTGTCACAGGAGGTGCCTATTCAGTACCCTGCTTTGTGAGACAGCCTCGCCTTGTGCCCTGTAAGATCACGCAGAAGATCCTCCTGGAAGCTATGTCAATGCGCATGGGTGACAGGAAGGTGATTTGAGACAGCCAACATAACTTCACAATGGGCTAATTGTGCCTGGCAAATCTACTGGCCTTCTACAACAGAGTGACTGCGTTGGTGGCCAAGGAAAGAGCAACTGATGTCATCTACCTCTAAGGCCTTTGATGCAGTCCCAGACAAAATCTTTGCCTCTGAACTGGAGAGACATGGATTTGCTGGATGCATCCTTCCACAGATAAGGAATTGGCTGGATGGCCCATCCAAAAAGTTGCAGTCAACAGGTCAACATCCAAATGGAGATCAGTTAACAAGTAGTATCCCTCAGGTGTCCACTTCAGGACTGGTACGGCTCGATATCTTTATTAATGACATAGCTGGGATTGAGTGCACCCTCAGCATGTCTGCAGATGACACCAAGCTGAGTGGTTCAGTTGATGTGCCTGAGCGATGGGATGCCATCCAGAGGGACCTTGATAGGCTTGAGAAGCAGGCCAATGTGAACCTCATGGAGTTCAACAAGGACAAGTGCAAGATCCTGCACCTGGGTCGGGGCAATTACCAGTATCAGTACAGATTAGGAGATGAATGTACTGCAAGCAGACCTCAGAGAAGGATTTGGGGATGTTGGTAGATGAAAAATCAGATACAAGTTGGCAATGTGCACTTGCAGCCCAGAAAGCCAATTGTATTCTGCGCTGCATAAAAGAGAAGTGTAGCCAGCAGGTCAAGGGAGGTGATCCTCCTTCTCTACTCTGCTTTGGTGAGATCCCACCTGGAGTACCGCATCCAGTTCTGGGGCCCCTAGTACAGGAAAGACACAGACCTATTGGAGCAAGTCCAGAGGAGGGCCACGACAAAGACTGGAGGGCTGGAGCACCTCTCCTATGAGGACAGGCTGAGAGAGTTGTGGTTGTTTAGCCTGGAGAAGAGGAGGCTCGAGGGAGACCTTATTGCAGCCTTTTAATAATTAAAGAGGCCTTATAAGAAAGATGGGGATAGACTTTTTACACAAGGGCCTCTAGTGACAGGACAGTTTTAATCTGAAAGAGGGTAGATTTAGATTAGACACAAGAAAGAAATTCTTTACTATGAGGGAGGTAAGACATTGGAACAGGTTGCCTGGAGAGGTTGTGGATGCCCCATCCCTGGAATGTTCAAGCCCAGGTTGGATGAGCCTTTGAGCAACCTGATCTAAAGGAAGATGTACCCCTACACAGCAGCGGGGTTGGACTAGATGACCTTTACAGGTCCCTTCTAGCCCTAATCATTCTATGATTCTAATTGTCCTCCAAAAATGCCAAATATTCTTTAAAAGTGCATTTCGTAAGATTTTGTTCATGTCTGTCCAAAAATTACATAGCAAGATGGTGTTACTGCCCCGAGCTGTATATTCTTGCCTTCTAAGAGGTGCATTCAAATAGATAATTGTCTCTCAGACTTTATACAATGATAACTGCATCTGCAAGATAGCGTCTCACTCTACTTGGTCAGAAGCTTGCGTATAACTACCTGAGACCAACTACAATGGAAGAACAGTCAGCCTATCAACCTTTAGTAGGCCTCAGCTCCCATTAAAAGGTATGTGGTAATTCAGAGCCCATGAGTTGCCCTCAGCAGGCAAGCTGGTGTCCACCAGTATGGCAATGGAGTTCCCAGCAGTGACAGCAGATTTTCCAGTAAGGTTGCGATATTCCACTAGCTTTCATTACAGAAATCTGTGACATTAGTTTGGCAAGAAATGAGTCTAGCATTGCAGTTAAATTAGTGGAATTTCATTAACAGTATCATTAGTTTATGTCCCATGTGGCTACGTTGCACAAATAAGTTAATGTATGCATGATACACATGTATAACTATACTCATAGTCCTGATATCCACATGATGAAAGAAAAAAAAACATTTAAAAAATTCCATTTATTATGCATCTTAAACTGTCTGGAGTACGCTGTACTTTCGAATTGTCTCTGCAGTTTTAAAGTCTTTAGATGACGTTTCCCTCAATCTGATTTGTCAGGTAAGTCACAGCAGGGTGCAACTGGCCCACTCTTGTTAAAAGGTGTGCTTCTCGTGAAACTCTAAGCAGGCATAAAGTATCACAATATTGACATTTTCCCAGACACTACTCTCTCTACATCAATCAAAAGTGCAAACAGGAAAAAAAAAAGTCAGCTACAGGTGGAAAAAATCCTACTATTTACCTAAAGACTGTAGATCTTAATTTTCCAACAGAAACATACCAATTGCTCTCGCTCTGCCAAATATTGAGATACTTAATCACATGATAAGAAATAAATTCATGCTAGAGATTGTCTAAGCCTTTCAGAAATACCCTTCTGCTCTTTCTCCATAACTTTGTAAGCTGGGGACTCACTTCTGAAATAGCTTTGTTATTAAGTATGGCATATATAGGTTATAAAAACATAAAGAATTAATCAGCACTTTTAAAAGTTCACTAATGGGTTTGCCAAATTAACCAGACCAGAATTGTGTACATGTATCATTAAACCTCATCCTGTATTTGCATATTACCTGTCTCTTAAGAGTGTATTCATCCTCTGATTTGGTGTTTTATATATTTACAAAGATACTCTAAAGTTTTGTCTTAAGAAAAAAAATTGCATAGAGCGGGAAAAACTTCTGCGGTAACTTTAGGATCTTTTAACTTGTAAATTAACAAGGAAAGAACTGAGATAAGTCTTTGGGAATACATTTGAAGTTCTAATGAAAGAGTCAGATTACAAAAAGCCATAGCGGGAGTCTTGTATGAGGAAGCTTTAAAGTTAGTTGCAATGTATTAAAAAACAACATTCAAATAAATTATTTTTCACTGCAGTACGCCAAGTTTTTGGAGACAGAATTAAAATTGGGCTTTCATTTTAGTACAAGTAAAGAATAATATTAGAGTATAATACTGCATATACTAGTGAGATCTAAATGCCCACGGTGTTGCAAGAAAACATTTTCCCTCAGGCATTTGAAATTTAATGCTTCTTTAATATTCTCTGTTGGATATTGTTAGAATGGCATTTCAAATATTTCCTGCAATTTGAGTTAAAGATTACTGAATAATGCCGAGCAGCAAAAAATTTTTGAAGCATACATCTAAAGCTGGCATAGTAGCTTAACGTCCTGTTGTTTCTTGCTTTAGCAAAATTAATTTCTACAGTCTTCAACCATGAATTCAAGCACCACCTGGAGACACAAACCCATAATTTAACTGTGGTGTATTTCTATTCCCTTGACTAATACACTGAAGCTAGACCGTAGATGTCAGACAGCTCTAAAAGGAAAAGGCCATTTCACAGCAATACTTTATACTCTCCAAAGTCAGACAGTGGGCAACTTTAAAAACAGTATCTGGCCCATTATTGTATATAAATGGGATTACTTATAATGAAATGAATGTACGTGGTTTTGCCTATATTAAAAGTATATATTCTGCTAGATAGTCAAGAGGTAACACCTTTCCAATAGGACTCAAAATACTCAAAAGGCTTTTATTCAGTTAAGATCCAACCTTTTCACCATACACGTGTTAGTCCATTACCATGGTTACGCAATACAGGTACAGGTAGACTGCAAATTAAACCTAACAAAAAGGCATAGTTGTATCATTCTAGAAACAAACCAGAAAAAGATTAATTATAACAATGATTCTCTTTGCTTGATCACTTCATGGAGAAGCCTCCTTCATCCAAAGATGCAGCTACTTTCTTTTCCATCATTTGTGTCCACAATATAAGTGGACAATTTTGTTCCATGGCCATGGTTCCCTTATCATTCACACTGGGCGCGTGCAGACTCAATCCTTGGCTCTCTCCTACAGGAAGCCTGACAAAATGGCTTGGAACATTGCTTCAGAGAGTATGACTACCAAGTTCAAATGAAGTAATTCCTCAACACCATCCCAGACAGATAAGGCAACTCTAAAGGCCTTCATGACACACATAAAAGTTTTAAACATTGATCCTCAGTCTCGTGCTGTAAAAGAACCACTCTCATGGGTTCCAACACAACCCTTGTCAACACTCTGAACTGAAAAACTAACAAAATATATAAGCGTGCATGTTTTGGAGGTGTGGGAATTAAGTTATGTAGGATGGATATGGCCAATAGACTCCACACAACTGGATTCATGGGCCTGTTCTTCATTAAGAGACAGTGACAGTTCAGCCTTACAGCATGCCACTGACTGAACACAAGCATGTGCAGAAACAGAGTACTTGTATTTACATGAGCAGAATGAATAAATACAATTTCTTCTTTCTTTCTTTAAGGATCAGTAAAAACACTGACTACGGACAGTACTATAAGCAACACTAAAGCCATCCATAGACTCTGCTGCTGCTTAAAAATCAATTTGGATAAGGTTTCCAAAAGTCAGTCAGATACCTAAATGAATCTGTGAAGCAGCAGAAAAACCTCCACACAGGAAACAAAGTGTTAGTTTGCTTTTAAGCCTATTACTGATATATTAATGTTTTAAAAATTATGTTTCACAATTATCAGTGTTTTCCTTCTGTAAAGAGTTAGTTTTTACACAATGAACTTGAAAAAATCAACATTGTAAGACATCATTCTCCCTCCTCAGATATTTCTATTGATATTTTCTTTGGGGAAGGGAGCGGGAATGCAATCTGCATAATAGCAGCTATTAACAACTTAGTTCTGTGAAAATACAGAGACAAATACAAATGGATTTTGTTAACCAAGCTGAAATATTTTAAGTAAACTGTGTGATCATAATTCATAAGAATAACCTTAATGAGAACAGCACTTGTAATTATGCGACAGGTTTGGCATGGAAGAGCATCCATCAGTCATTCTGACACGGAAAGGATAGATAAAGGAAGCAGATGGATTCATCCACCTGCACTGAGCCTAAAAAAATTGAAAGTAATCATTATGGCTTGTAACTTCTCATATCAAAAGTTATTCCTTGATTATCAAGTTATCATGAACAAGTGCAAAGAAAGTCATTTGAGTAAAAGCAAACATTTTCAGTAGAAGCTGGTTTGCTACTTGACTAAACGCTTACTTAATTTTAGAAAATTTCCAAGGACATCTGCTTAGTGTTTAAGTCTAGTTTTTTGTCTTGGTTGGTTTTTTTTTTAATTGTTGTAGTGAATTAACTTACAATTACAAGATTTGATTTTGTAGAATTTGAATTGCTACACAGGTAATTTCTTCCTTAGAATACCAACCTACCTATTCTGATTGCATTCAAAACACATGAAGACTTTTACTGGGTTCTATAAAGCAAGAGGAAATGGAATGAAGATGCAGAAGCTACTGCACAATACCAAGATAATTTTTAGATGTTCATAAAAAAGCAGATTTTCAATTACTTATATGCTTACAGCTAATGTATTAACCTGCTAGTTTTACAGAACAGGAACATCTTAAAACAGGCTGGTACAATCTTCATTCAAATTTCTCAAAAAGAAGCAATGCAATGCATATACCTTATACCTTGGAAACCCACCTTATCAATACAACAATTTCATAACAATCCAAAAAACAAGTGAAATCGAGGAAATGTACCATTTCTTGTGATCAATGCATAGATGACGTGCTGTTTACATGCATCCCTTAATCTAACATTCTTCTTGTTGCATTTTAATTGAGAAGCCAAATTGCCCAAGGAAATAACTTTATTCCTTTTATGCGTTCTGCATGGAAAAAGTTATCTTTAGCCGTACTGTAATGCAAGTGTTTAAAATAGTTAACTAATTCAATCCATGATATCCAGATTACTGGCAGTTTTCACCACAAATGTACATTTAGCTTCTATGGTCTGGAAATGCGCTTAACAGAACAGCCAGACACTGAATACAGAAAAGCACCTTCTGTCATACTCATGCCATTCTCCTACTTTCAAAGGGTGCTCTTCCCACTTCCCATCTCCCAAGGGTTTGCAAAAACCTCTACCACCTCAGTTCACCTAATATAGGAATAAGTATTAACTCACTCAGAAGTTACAAGTCACAATTAACCTCCTACACACATTGACATTAGTGAGTAGAGAATCCACACATTGTTGTCACGAAGTGTTCAACCAAGAAAAAGTCAGATTTGTGTTAAAGTAAGAGAAACCAGTAAGGCTATTTCTCATGCACCAGGAACACAGTTCTTCTGTTCTCTTTGTAACAATTCAGAGATCAACTTCACTGATTTTACAGCCAATATACCAAAGTCTTTGTGCGTGTGTGAGTGTTTTGGTTTTGTTTTTAAACTGGCAATCCCTATACTCTGTACTTCTACAAACTGTGAGAAGAAAATTCTCCAAAAATCGTTCACAGATGGTAGACAATAATAGATCTTCCTGAATCTCTCAGCTTTGTCTACACTGGGGGTGCTATCACCAAGCCACTGTGCTACCACCACCCCTGGTCAGTGATGGAGCCCTGCAATACCTGAACTGCGCTCCAGGCACTGGAGGCCTACAAGCATCAGACCAAGCACCCAAGATGGTACACACAGACAGTAAAGGAGGCCTGAACTGTTACAGTGTCCCCTGGCAAAAGTACAATAGGTGTTTGTACTGTTAACCTACTTAGAAATAAGAAACAAAAAATTACATTCTGGTCACAATTTTTATTAAGATTCAACTAATGAATAGTTCTTAATGAGTACTAATAGTTATTACAAGCATGCTATACATCATTTGTGTCTCTTCGTAGTCAGTAGGCACAGGAGTACACAATGTTTTATGGCATCCTATCTACCTCTTAAAAACATACTAAAGGTTGTATAAGCAGTTAATGAATGATTAATTGCCTCCAATTACGTAAAAACCCAATTAAACTATTAAGTAAAAAGGAAGCCATGGGATAAAATGAAACTAGTTCCATAGAAGGTAAAATTTCTTTTTAAGAAATAGAGTTTTCTGAACCATAGCGAAAAAAAAAAATCAGTTATAGACAGAGTTTCTAGATACACAAGTTTTTCCCCACAATTTAGTGCCTATGCAGTAGCACATAACTGAAGTTTAGAAACAAACTGTGAAAAATTAGTTTTGGATATTAACACTAGGAATACAAAAATAAATAATGTACAAAAATACAAATTTTTAATGAAAATGTTATCTATTTGGATTTTATAAACTAAGATTTTAATTGTTCTTGCTTATATCTACGTATATAATTTTTAAACTCTACTACAGATTTCTCACATACTTTCAAAAATAGCTTTTGATCCTCTTAATCTCATTTAAGTATTTGTTAATGCCTTATTTTGTTTCTAAAAAATCCCTTATTATTCCCTTGGATCATAACCCAGAAGACGCTTTCAAAACTGTTCCAATTCTGCTATTTTTATTTCTAGGACTGAAACCAGCCGTTAATAGGCTTGGGGTGTTAAGTCTTAAAGACTTTAAATGTTAATTATATCACACAGACTTAGCTACAGGAGATATGGTTTTGTATCAAAAATTGGAAGTGAATGCATGAGATAATAGAAAAACTGTATTACACATGTAGATGATAAAAAGATAACATTACAAATTATTGAAAATTAAGTGTAAAAACTTACCTAAAAAAATTCATCAATTTCTATAGATGGCAATGAAGAAAAAGAAAATCCCATCCAACATAGAGTTAAAGAACACAGCCAGCTGTTAACAAAGAATAATTCATTTTAAAATATAAAAAAAAAAAATTAAGAGAGAATTCTGGCAGACTACCCTTCAAAACTACTAGTTGCCTTGAAAAATAATACTTAATCCCCACATAATAGAGATTAAAACATCTTGAGTTTTAAGTGTGTTCTTTAATTACACCAATTTCCAAGCAATTCAATAACTTTCAAGTGCAAAAACTGTAAAAGGTATTTAAAGAATTAGCTGAGAGCCCAATCCACATGCACACTAAATTTCCATTACTTCTTTTGCATGTAATATGTTCCCATTTATGCAGCTCCTTGGCTTAAAGCGCTATACAAAAGACACATACTAATAAAACATGCAGAAAGCGTTAAAGAATATTTAAAAATTACAACAACATCATATGCTCTCACAAAAATATTGGCAACAGAGGACGCAAAATTGGCAGGAAAATTATGAGACAATAACAAACTAGAGGAAATCCAAAGACTGTGACAAAGCTGCCAGGGAAACCAGCATTAAATGTAGAACGAAAACATCCAAAAATTTGTAAAGGTGGTAAGACTAATAAATCAGCAAAAATAAGTCAAACACACCACACTTCTTGAAGATAAAGAGCGCGAATTTGGAAGACTGGGTTGCAGAAGCTCAAATGCTCTATGTTTATCGATTCCTACAGTCACAAGTCTGAAGGCAGTGCCACGATTGAACAGCAGAAGAAACACTACCACGAACCAACACTTCCTACAACACCAGAAAGGTTTCTATCCAGAAGCAAGGGATATATTTTTAAAAGTAATAAACACCAGAAAAAGGAGTTGTGAAAAAGAGATGGGAAACAAAAGCATCTCATTTATTTTCATACATTTACATTTTACATTATTAAAGCTTAACAAGTAGAAACAAAATTTAAGCCAAATGCGAAGGAAACAGAAGAACTGTTAAGTTTCACTAACTTTAGAAATTACACCACCATCATAAAAGGTTAAACTCTTTAGTTAAATCTGCACAAAAGACAGTGCAGGCACTCTTAAACCAATTTAACTCTATCTCAGACAAATTATACTGGGAATGGATTTAAAATAAACTGATATACAAACAAAAGCATTTACACATGGCTTTGCACCATATTCATTGCAAATTACTTTCAACACAAGACGTGTTATTTTCAACAACAAATAATACAAAGGAGCACAAATTTGGGCATAAAATGAGCGAGAAAGAAAACAGAGCCTTACCTACAGCAGAAGTTTGATTAGCTTAACTGAAATCCACTAAACCAATACAATCTGCTACGTTGGCATGCACAAATCAGTTTACAGCATGCTAACATTGCTTTAGCTGAAAATTGATAAGGAATCAATTTAAACTGAAGTGATTACGCTGAGCGGAAATTACCTTATGGGGGCGCGCATCAGGTTTTGTGTACATTTAAATTTTAAATAACCTTAAATAGCGTTAATTAGGTCTGTATAACATCTGAGTGAGAAAAAGGTTAGAGTCACTAGAGTAAAGCATTTTAGGACACTCTGGAATAATCTGGCCAGAAAACAAGCTCCCTTCTACTTACCAAGCTTCTCTGCATTTCACAGCAAGCCAGACCTCAGCTTTGCTTGCAGCTATTTGGCTTTCAAATTCATGCCCAGAAGGGAACTTAGGTAAAATCTTCATTAATATTAAAAAAAAAGTATGGTTATTAACTGATATAAATCAGTATATTTTGACATCTAAAGTAGACTAAGCATGACTGTACCCTTTCAACTCTGACACTGCAGCTTTCTGTACTGCAGCAGCTGTCACAGCTTCAACTAAGACTCGTTCAAGCCACAGGAAGTTTTGAGTTGGCACGAGCACGATTAGTGACCAGACTCACTAAAACGGGAACACTTTGTTTGACAAGCGTAAATATTTATGTTTTACACTCACTGCCCTAAAGGAGTACCTTCTTATTTCTATCTGAGGGCTGAAGAAGAAATTGCATAAGCGTACACACTGTTTAGTTTGTTTTAGAAAGAGTACAATCAACCATAAGGACTAGAGTAATTCTGCAGAAAAATATTCAGACAAGGGAGACTTCACTAAAGAGTTAACTAAATTACAGAATTTGTCCAATAAGGAATCCTCGCAGAATCTGAGGAAGAAAAAATAATCAACTGTGCCATCCAAGACTCTCTCTTATAGCGTAACAACACATCTTAAGGATCCGTGGGTTTGGGGGATGTATTTATGTCAGTATCAGCCTAAACTTTAGGCACAGACTGAAAGAGTTTACTTCGGTCAACAATCCAAAATACAACTAAATGAATAGTTTTATTTTTGTACAGCAGATCACTAGTGTGGTCACGCTGTTTAAACAGCATAGTAGCACACGTAAGCTCTGTTTTCCCTACCGCAAGTGAAAAAAAAAACCAAGGAAACGGCCAAGCACAAGCTCAGAGAATTTTGTAAAGTCTAAGTATAGCTATGCACCTTCTCCTGAAGGGCCGAAAGAAAGGTGCCACAGGCAGCAGGGAGAGAGGAAGCGAGGAAAGAAGCCCGGAGCCTGTGCGGGAGCCGGAGGCAGCACCCGAGAGCGGCGGCCTGGGGCTGCCGGGGGGCGCGGGTGCCACCAACAACTGCCCAGGAGGAGGCTGGGCCCGAGGGAAAGCCGGGCAGGAGGCTGCGCGGCGGAGAAGGCGAAGGGAAGGCTCCGGCCGCCCTCACCACCCCCGGGGCTTGGCCTGCGCCCCCCCACCCCGCCGCCTCACTGAAGTGACGGCCGTGGCCCAAAGGC
>WHYT01013553.1:0-41506 GCA_009806455.1 Tetrax tetrax | reverse complement strand
GGGGGCCCGCTTGGCTCGAAGGGCTGGGAGGGATGGGGGCAACTCATCTGTGCGATGTCCTGGGCGCCTGAGACACCTCAGCTGCCATGGCTGCGTCACCAAGCCTCTCCTTCTCAGGGGGCCGAGTGCTCCTGCACCGGGTGCCAGTGCCAGCATCACGAAGCCAGGTTGCCCCTTGCCGGGTGCTGGTAGCCTTGGCAGGGTGCTGGGGCAGCTCAGGGCATGGGGGGTGATTTATGGAGCAAGGGATTAGCTGGGAGGAGGAGGAGGCACTGGGCACACATGGCAGGCGCTGACGGAGGGGAAAGAGCTGCCAGGGCGGGATGGAGGTAAGTCCCGGGTGGCTGGGCTAGAAATTCCTCAGCCTTCCCCAAAGCTGAGATTTACTCGGGCGGCGATGGAGGTGGCCCCACCGGGCGGTGTGGGGCCTTGGGTGGTGGCTGTCCCCAGGAAAGCGTCCTGGTGCTCAGCTGGAGGGAGAGAGCAGGGTCTATCCCAGCTGGGGAGCTGGGGGGCTGGCTGGACAAATCTCCCTCACTTCCACAGCCCCACACCCCAGGCATCCACCTTTCCTCCCCAGCAGAGACCTCTTGGAGGAGAGGTCTTCGACAGAGGGTAAACTGAGGCACGGCAGGGGCTGCCCCTCCCATTGCAGGGGGGTTCAGCCAAGGTGGGGACTCGGCAGTGCCGGGATTCCCAGCCGTGTCCCAGGATGCTCGCCCAAGGGCTGCTGGGACCACGGGGCTTCTCCAGCCCCTGACGGGCAGGCACCTCCGCCGGACGGGGATCTGCCCACGGGAGCAAGGACATCCCGGCTCCTGCCCGCGCACCCCGGGCAGGTGGCATCGGGTGTCGGCAGCTGCGAGCTGCCTTTCATCTCTGTCCAGGCAGGGGCTCGCTTTCCGTCACCTGCTGCCCGCCAGGCCGGAGGCCAAAAGAACGGCGGGCACGGCCGATGTGCGAGACGTGGCCGCTTTGCCCCTGCGTCCTCTGCCTGGAGCGGGGGCGGCGAGACCACGGGTGCCAAAGCAGCATCCCACCCCGTGCACCCCATTCCCAGCTCCGCAGCTCAGGGTGGTCTTCGCCGCTGGGACGGAGCCAGGCAAAGCCGCTGCTCAGAGATGGCGGCTCCGCGCTCTTTCCCTGCGAAACTTCCCATTGCTTCAGTGCTTCAGCAGGAAGAGCAGGAGCTGGGGTGCAGACAGGGGGTGCATGCATGGGCTGGCGGGGACGGGGGTGTTGCTGGGACAGCAGTGTGTGCGTGCGTGGCCGGACATGTATGTGTGCGTGTCAGCACGCGTGTTTGTGCTCAGGAGCATGTGCATCTATAGGCACACGTATGTATAAACACACATACGTGTGCGCCTGTGCACTTCCGAGCCGGCGTCGCAGGCCTGTGAGACTGCAGCATCCCTTTGCTGCGGCGTTTCTCAGCGTGTGCAGCTTAATGAGCCGGCACAGCAGAGTTAATTGAGGGGACAGACAAACAGAGCTCGTCATTAAGGAAAGCGCTGCGGCAGGTACTGGTGACAAGATGCTGCCTGTCCCCCCGGGCTGATGGCAGCCCCTGCGGGGGACAGTGACAGCCTGAGTCCCCAGGGAAGACGGCTGAAGATGAGCGTCCCACGTGCTGCAACCGTTGCTCAGGGCCAGTTCCATTAGTGAAAGCAGCCAGGGAGCGAGAATTGCTGCCGCCTGCACAGAGGAATAAATCTGCCGGCCCTGGCAGGATGGGGCTGGCAGGAGGCTGCCAAGCCTTGGACCCGGTCCCTTGCCAACAACCCTGCCTGCACCCTGCACCCTGCCCACAGCCCTGCTTGCACCCTCCACCCAGCGTGGAGTGCCCCGCTGGTGCACACTTGCACAGTGCGATGATGCCCTGCTGCCAAAGCTGCCCCCTCAGTTCCCATTAGGTTCCAGAGTGAACGCGCAGCAGAAGGGACAGACCAGCCGGCTCCCAGCGGCATGATGAGCCTGTGCCAACAGCCCACGAGGACGGGGAGCCTTGCTCAGGGCTGTCAGCTAGAGAGGCTCACAGAGCTGGAAAGGAGCCTTCCTCGCCTCCGTAGCCAGGAGCTCCCACACTCCGCCTCCCACTCTCTTCCTGGCCGTGCCTCTCCCTGGGGAACCACGTCCCCACAAGATGTGCCTGCAGACCCCCCTCGGGAACCCAGCTATGAGCATCTTCATCCCCAGGGCTGGGGAGGCATTGTTCTGCTCCTTCCAGTGAGCGTTCACTCTGAAACATAACGGTGGGGCAAGAGCCTGTCCTGCAGGGAGGAAGGGATCCTGCTGGAGCAGAGTCCGTGGCTCTGCCTCTTCCTTCCCATCACTGCAGCCCCCTCAGCCCTGCACCCCCTGCCCCAGCCACCAGTGCCGCAGGCAGAATAAAACCCTCTCTGAGTGAGCATTCCCCCAGTCGGATTCGCTCCCCTCCCGATGAGGGGCTCATTCAGTAGCTGCTGGGTTCCCGTCAGGGGGACCGGGGTGTTTATGAGTTGATAACCTTATCGCAGACACATCCCTAATTAAGCTCGTTAGTTCTTTATGATAAACAACATATGGGCTGGGGCCGGGTGGCTTGGCAGGGTCATGTGCTCTCCGGCAGCCGTGCAGCCTGCGGGGCGGCGCAGGCAGAACAGGCAGCCCTGTGTTTGCGCCTGGCTCTCCCTCCCATTCCCGAAAGAGACCTTCAACCCTGTGACTTTGCTGACCCTCCAAACCCTAATATTAGTCTTGGGTTTCTCCTCCAGACCAGAGATGGCTGGGCAGATGGATTGCGCAAGGCTGCCAAGGCTTTGCTGGCGCTACAGGATCATCCTCCTCCTCCTCCCACAGGGAAGGCCACAGGGAGAGGGACCTCCTAAGTGTCTCTCAAGGGCCTGGAGATGAAGAGATGGTGGAGAACAGCAGGTCTGTACTCCTCACAGGGAGAAACGAGGGGACCACAGCTCAACCTGCTGTTGAGTGGGTGACCCTCAGGGTTTACACAGGGCTTGCCACCCACCCTGGGATGGCTTCTTCATCTGGCTGGTCGTCGGGGATATCCATCCATCCAAGACCAGGTTGGACGGGGCTCTGAGCAACTTGATCTAGTTGATGTCCCTGCTCCTTGCAGGGGGGTTGGACTGGATGACCTTTAAAGGTCCCTTCCACCACAAACCATTCTCTGATGCTATGATCCGTCCACCCACCCAAGCACCCACCTACCAGCTCCCCCAGCCACCCCCCTCCTTGCCTTCACCCCTCCTTCTACCCATGGACCTTCCCTCTCCAAGCTTGAGGTGCTCATAATCTGCCCGCACCCACACTCATTAGGTACCAGCCCACGTCTCTGGGGCCAGGCCTTCTAATGGGGTGCAGGGAGGGCACCCGCTTGCTCCCCCTCCTCGCAGCCCAAGCCAGCCCTGGCGTTCCTTATCTCTGAGATCCCACCTTGCCGGCGGAGGAGCAAGGCAGGACGCCGCATCCCTGGGGAATGGCAAGACGAGCGATAACGAAATCGCAGTGGCGAGGAGAAATTACCTTGCCTGAATTTTAAAAACTTCTCGCTGAGGTTGCCGTGGTAACTGAAAGGTGCATCACGTTGCTCTGACAACCCCGAAACAGCCAGGTTTTTGCCTGGCGGGCTCTGAAGCGGCAGGTTTTGGGGAGGGGGAGCCCGGTGTGCTGGGGAGCGGGTGGCTCATGGGATGCTCAGCCCCGAGCAATCCCCCCGATGACGATGTCCCCCTCCCAACAGCTGCCAGCAGCACTACCCCCCTACCCCACCTCCATTTCCAGCCTCTCCCCCTTCATCTCTGGTGAGAATCACTGGAGGAAGAGGCCTGGGGGGCTCCAAACCCACCTGTGTGGGTCCCCTGAGAAGGTGCCAGGGAGGTGGGACGGGCTCCAGGTTGATCCACCCTGCTGTGAGCATCCCTGGCACCGTGCTGGAGGTGCTGGGAGGGAGGCAGCCTGGGCACCCTCCCTGCACCCTGCTGAGGGGGCACCCAGCGTGGCTTTGGGCTCCAAGCCCCTCGGCGAGCGGCAGCGGCATTGTCCCAGCCCGTGTAAATCACCCTGCCACGGAAACAGCCCCAGCGGGGTCGAAAAATAGCAGGTGACTCACGCAGAGCAAAGGGTCCAAAATAGCCCCTCCGGAGCGCTCCTAAAATTAGTTTCCCTCCCGGGAGGTCCTGGCCACTGTGTCCTTGCCAGGGCACAGCCGTGGCGTTGAGCCCACCCGGCTGCTGTCGCTGGGGCCAGTTTCCTCCCGGGGTTGAGGGCGTGGGGCCCCCCCTTGCTGCTCCCATCTCTCTGGGATCTCCCCAAAACCCACTCCTGGGTGCGGCTGAACTGTGGATCTCTGAGTCTCTGGGCAGCTCCTGCGGCGGAAGGCTGCTCTTCATGGGATGCTCCATGCAGCATTCCTGGCACGAGTGAGACCCAGGCACCGCAAAACGCAGCCTGGGAACCCACAGGCTAGCGGGGTGCCGAGGGCTGGGCCCCCATCCTCCTCCTTTGACCTGGATTTCAGGGGTGAGGAGAGCGGCGTAGGGGATTGGGATGGCAAGGTGGTGGATCAGGTGTTTTCCAGCAATAGTGAGTCCCCCCGGGATTCAGGCTTGCAGATCCCAGTTCACCCACTTTGCCATTCCCCCACGACAGGGCAGCACCAGTCTGCCCACTCCCACCCGCTGCCGGGGCTGGGAGGTGCCCAGGTCCAGGTGAGGGGACAAGGGAGGACCCCGGGAGCAGCATCCACTCTGCCGGTGTGGCCGGGAGCGCTCTCCGTGCCGGGCCATCCCTCCCGTGCGGAGGAGCGGTACCCAGTTAATTAGAGGAAGGGATGAATAATTCCTTTTTATAATGCAACGTCGCGCGGCAGATGCCGTCTGCCTCGTCTCGGCGCGCGGGAGCCCGCGTTATTCTGCTCTCAGCAGAGTTATTTATACACTGGGACATTTTTCAAAGCGCTGCTTTGATGGTCTTCCACCAGCTTGGAAAAAAAAGTAGTCCATCCCAAAATAACCCGAGTGAAAGTCACAGCTCTTCATTACGCACATCTTCAACCGGGGGGCTCAGAGAACAAAAACCCGTCACATTCCTCCCATCAAATCCGCCCTTTTCAAGTGCATCTCAAACGGGTTCAAGCTGCCGCTGAGGCGGCTAGACGAGCGCTAATGATGCTGCGGGCGCATCCCACTCTCATTTGGGCCCAGGAGAGGGATGGAGCTGGGGGGCAGGGGGCTTTCAGCGGCCTCCAGAGCCCACGGATGTTTGGGGATGCTCAGGGCAGGGTCAACCCTGCGGGGACCACGGTGGGGTACGGCCAGGGAAATGCAGTGCCCTCTCTTGCCTGGCTTTTCCTGCTGCAGGAAGCAGTTTCTCCCTCAAAACCAGGCTTTGGAGGAGGGGAATGAGCACCAAATAATTTTCTCCAAGGAACTAGAGCAAAAAAAAAAAAAAAGAAAAAGAAACCCAGCCCCCATTTCTCCATCGCACCCGCACGCACGCACCCCTTGGGTCTGGTTGCTGTTAAAGGGAAAAAAAAAGGGGGGGGGGGAAGAAGAGATTTTGTAGGTGGTGACAAATTCCTGTGAAAACGTTTCTGACATGAAGTCGTTTCCCATCCAAGTTCCCTCCCAGAGATGGTGAGCGGCTCCCCCCGCTCCCATGCCTGGCAAAGGGCCCAGGCTGCTGGGGGCTGGGGGGGCCAGGGCCAGCGGGCGCCCCACACAGCGGCGTGGGGGGCTTGGGGTTCCCCATCACCTGGGCTCCAGTGTCACCGCGGTGCCTCCACGGCTAGCCCGGCCCTCCGAAACCCTCTCCCCTGCACTGGGACAGGGGCCCTGGGTGTTTTGGTGGGGGCTGCTTGGTGTCCCCCTCACCGTGGGGTGCCCCGAGCTGGCCCAGGCACCAGCTGCACCCACCACCATCCACTGCCAGCACCACGGGGCCTCCAGCACAGTGTGGCATCCCAGGGTGGCTCGCCACCCTGCTGTCAATCATGCCTTGCCTGTCAATCACACCCTGCCTGTCAATCATGCCCTGCCTGTCAATCACACGCCCTGATTCCCCTCACCAGCCCCTGTAGGAAGAGAACTAAGGGGCGTGGGGACCCCTCGGAGCACTGCACCCCAGGAAAGAGGGAAACTGAGGCAGCCTGGGACTCATGCCAACCTCCCGAGGCGTAAAACGCCCTTGCGGGCTCTGCTCGCCCTCTGGTTCCCAGGGGCTCTGCCTGCACCAAGCCTGGCGCTGCCTCGCCCAGCTGCCCGCAGCCCCCCAGCCCTCCCAGCCAGCCCCCTTGCCCTCTCCCAGGGGCTCGGCTCCACCGCCCGCGGCTCTGCACAGCAGCCAGCCCAGCGTGCCACGGCTCCAGGGCCGCCAGTGCTGTCTGGCAGGTGGACGGCTCGCTGCCGACAGCAGGGAAGACTCTCCGCTGGGAAAGCCATTTCTTTACCCTCCAAATCTTCCTCTTTTGGCATTTCTGCAAGGCTGGAGCATCTCCCCCGGGAGAGCCTGGCGCTGGAAGATGTCCAAGTGCCCAGGACAGAGTGAGCTGCCCGTGGCCAGTGCTCAGCACAGCAGAGCCCCAGGGGCTGGCGTGCAGCCTGGCAGGGGGATAACGGCACTCGGTGTGGCCGCAGGTCCCAGGATCCCAGCCCCCATCTGCTTTTGGTTTCCTCCAACAGCACCAGAGCCCCCCGCTCCACCTCCCGGGGCTGCAAACTGGCTCCACGTTGTTGCAGATGCCATCAATTAAAACCATCTTTTTTTTTCCCGCCCCAGCAGGGAAACCCGGATCGTGCGGCTCCCAAGCCGGAGATGGACTTTTGGTCAGAACAGCGTCCGGGTGGAGCGGCCGAGGGATGAGGGACACACCTCCCCTTCCTTCCCCACGCTGCTCCCACGGGGCTGGGTGGGGAGCGTGGCCGGGGTGACGCTGCCACCCGTCCAGGGCCACAGGGGCTCTGTGCCACGGGGCAGGAGGGGGCGATGGTGCAGGATGCCATCACCCCCCCGGGGGAAGGGGCCACCATTTGCCTGTGCACCCCGCCACCTCGGCCACCCCCCTCCTGCCCACGCGTAGGGGTGCACAAGCGCACACGTAGGTGCGTAAGCTCTCCCCTTCCAGCCCCGCCACAGCAACCACCACCTCCCGATCCAGGCCGGCTTTGGCACCCAGGATACGAACCCTGGAAAGCTGCGGGCGCCTGGCTCTTGGCACACGCGTAGCCAAGGTAGCCCCGGGCCACCGCTCTCCCCAGCACCAGTCCTGCTGGGCACAGCAGCCTTTTTGGAACTGGGAGGGGATGGCTGGAGGGCCAACACAAGTTCCTGCGAGCACCCCAAGCACGCGTCGGTGCATCAAGTGCTCCAGACTGGCCACCCTGCACCCCAAGTCACAGCCCCGGCTGGCCACGCAGGGGTGTTTTCCTGCCCACAGGCAGCATTTTGGCAACAGCGCGAGCTGCCAAGCGGGCAAGCAAGGCGTGCCTGGGGCTGGTCACGCAGAGCGCTGAGCTCCACCGTGGGTTGGTAACTCGAGCGATTAACGAATGCTCAGGAGAGACGCTGTTTGCGGTAACGACTTGGCCGGTTTCCTCGCTTCAATTAGCATGCAGGAGCTCAGGATGCTCGGAGGGGCTCCTGGAAAGCCAGGGCATAGCAGGCTTGGGAGTTTTAATATTAATAATGCTGAAAGCTAGCCAGGAAAATCCCAAACCTTAAAATCAGACCGACAGTCATCTTTAATTCTGCAAATTCTAGGTGCTGGAAGGAGCCGCATCCTGACTGGTGCTGAGGCCCTGGCAATCACCCTGCAGCCAGCTTGCGAGGAGCCTCAGGCTGCAGCCCTGCCCTCACCCAGCTGCCCCCCAGGAAAGGGCACAGGGCCCCTCTGGGTGTTCCCCTTGCCCCTCAGCCTGGGGTCTCCACATGCTCTGTGGCTCGGAGACCTTTCTCTTCCCCTGTCATCCACAGAAGAGAGACCCCATTGCTGCTTAGCAATAGGGAAACTGAGGCACAGGAGGACTGCAGTGCAGCTCTGCCCGTCCAGGGACTGCTCCCTATCCCCTCTTGTCAGTGCCATGCTCCAAAAACCGCTCTCCGGTGCCCTGCTTCCCTCTGCCTCCCTGCTATGACCCGTGTCAGCCCCCATCCGGCATTTCAGCACCCTCCTGAGGCAAAGTGCGCCAGGATCAGGCCATCAGGAGAGGCAGCTCCCCTGAGAGATACCCAGTGGAGCTCCCCTCTGCTCTGGGGGGGTCCTGCCTCGTCACCGTGCACTTCTGGGGCTGGCCTCATCCCACGCCTTCTCCCCTCCGCGTCCCTAGGGAGGCAGGGACACCACGTCCCTCTGAAGGCAGTGGGCCACGGTGCATTCAGTCACGAACAGCCGCGTTGTGCTGCCTAAATTGGAGGCACGGGTGCTGGCAAGCGCCGGTGCCTCCATGCCCCGCTCCAGCGCCTGGCGCAGGGGTTGTAGGGCACGTCTGGCAGTGGGGGTGCTGCATGCCCCCCCATCACTGCTTCTCCCTTTCCCTGGGTGGCCAGCAGCAGCACCTTTCCCCAAAGAAGGGGGGCTTTGACCTATCCACCATGTGGGACCCCCGTTAAAGCCTTGTCGCAGGAGGTGGTCCTGCTTTGGGGCCCCCCTCCAGCAGCTGTCCCCACAAGCAGGCAGTGGGGGACCCTGCGCCCCCACGGTGCCCTCCTGTCTCCGTGCTGCAGCCGTTCTGCTGGAGGTACCAGCTGGGGCTGGCTCAGCTCCCGGCATCGGGGCAGCGCTTTGCCGCAGCAGAGAGGGAAGGAGCGCGGCAGGAGCCAGCCGGAGCCGGGAGAAGGCTGTGCTGTGCCCACCGCAGCTGGGCCCCCCCCCCCACGCCCCTCGTTAGGAGGATACGCTCGAAGGGGATCGATGGGCTGGGAAGAAGCTGAGCTGCACAAATGCACTTTATTGACCCATGGAGCCCACCTGCTGGGAAACAACTCCCCCCCCAGCTGCAGCCCAGAGCAGCAAAGCACTTTGCCGCATTGCCAGACAGGACATGCGAAGAGGTTGGGGAGGCTGCGGCAGGGGTCCCTGCTGCAGCGCACCGGGCCAGTCTCCCCCTGCCATCATCCCGGGGGAAACTGAGGCAGAGAGCTGGCACCCTCAGGACACTTCAACCCACCCGGCTTCCTCTGCGGAGCCGAAGAAGGGATGCTGCACCCCAGCACCCAGCCCTGCACCCTCTCACCCCCCCAAGTCTGGTACAGCGACTTCGGCTCCCGGCCGCAGCTGCTCATGAGTCCGGGGGGGCTGCACCCACCTCTGGGGCCGGACCCCCGGCCATGCTCGGGGAGCTTTGCACGGAGGAAACGCGCGAGCAAGGGCTGTGCGACAGCCGGGCCACGTCTGCCACCTGGTGGCATGGCCAGCCCGGCGACACGAGGGGGACCCGTCCCCTCCCCGGTCCTCACCCCGCAGCAGCCCCGCACGCCCGAGGCAGGGACGCAGGGTTGGGGGGGAGAGCTTCACCACCTCAGCTCACCCCGAGCCGGGCACCCCCCAGAAATGAGGCGGCAGCCAGCCCCTCACAATGCGCAGAGACAGATGCGGCAGCAAGCGAAGGGGGATTCACCGCACCCCCTGGCAAGGCAGCCCCAGAAGGGGCCTGGCGCCAGAGGAACAGGGAATGGCGTGGGGGAGATGCTCTCGCTCCGTTCTAAACCTTTCCTGCGCCCACCCGGGCAGCGCTGGCCTGGCCGCTCCATGGGGAAGGCAGAGGGCTCCTGGCACAGCTTCTCTGGGGGCTGAGCCCCACAGACACGGGCACCAGGCAAAGGCAGAGGGCAGGGCTGGGCCCAAGCTTCCCTGCTCCCCTTGACTCTTGGGAAGAGGATGCAAGGGTGATGCCGCAGACCACGGCACAGGCAGAGGAGAAACACAAAGACAGCAGCTGAACAGCTGCAGAATGGAAGGTCTGAGATGGAAGGAGGGTCACCACCACCCAGCCTCAGACCTCTCCCCAGGGTGCCACAGGGGCTGGCCACGCTGCTGGTCAGCCCACCACCCACCAGAGGACCAGCTGGGAACACGCAGGGGCTCCCAAGCAGGACCCGCAAGCAGTGGAAGACAGTTCCCCTGCTCCTCTCCCGCTCCCATGGCTACAGCAGGCTCCTCCACCAGCCAGCGTCCAAGCTGTGACAAAGACTCGGAACACGGGGCAGCAAGGGACAAAAGGAAGCAGGGGAGCTGAGTGCTCCATGGAGGAGAGACTCCAGGATGAAGTCTCACCAAGGAAGAAGCAGAACCACAGAAAGGACAAGTAGCATTGGCAACTTATTCTTCATTCACCCACTGAGAAACAGAAATAGGATCATTTTTTGATGTATTTCTTTTGGAAATGAGCCAAACTGGCAACTAGAATCAAAGTCTTCAAAAAGTCTATACAAAGATGTATCATACAAAATGTACAGCAAAGTTCTTCCAAAAAAAAAAACAAAAACAACAAAACAAAACCAAAACAGACAGACAATACAACAAAAGGAGAGCAGAGACGGTGTGAAACCACAGCTAACAGGTCCTGCCCCTGCTCTGGAGGGCAGGAGCGGCATCTGGACAACACACTCCAAACACGAAATACATTACACTATGTACAGGACCGTATAAAGATCAGCATCCCCTTTGGTCTGACCAGGAGCTCTCCAGCATGAAGGTGGGGCAGTTGGGACAATCTGCTCATGGAAGTGTTACATGCCGAGAGGGGAGAGAGTCCAAGGGAATGGGATGGTCAACTCTAAACCATAACCAAATACAGCCAGGCCAACAAGGCTACAGAGTTTAACAGTCAGTTCTGGCTAACGAGTGCTTTGG
This sequence comes from Tetrax tetrax, assembly GCA_009806455.1. NCBI lineage: Eukaryota > Metazoa > Chordata > Aves > Otidiformes > Otididae > Tetrax > Tetrax tetrax. The sequence goes on along the minus strand of WHYT01013553.1, from coordinate 30,657 downwards.
GGGCCAGAGCGTGTTACTCCATCTCCGTGAAGCGAGCGAACATGGCTTTCCGCACTGCGTCTTTGTACGAATCTGCAGTGGAGACACCATAGGAGCTGCCCTTGGCTCCCAAGCCAGCTCCTCTCATTCGTACTTGGGCCTGCAAGGGAAGAGAGACACGCTTCAGCTCCGCGGCGAGAGGCCACGACCCCACAGAGAAAACTCGTCACTCCAGCCAGCTTCTCAAGCTGCCCTGGGGATCCCACACAGCCGCAAACACTGACGCCAGGAGATCACACTGTACACATCATCCCATGCTCGTGGGCTTCGCACCGCTCCGACCCCACCCCGACAGCAGCTGAACTGAACCTTCACAGAACACAGTTCCTAACGGCATAACCCAGAGCGCAAACCCCAGAAAGCCAGGAGCTGGAGCGAGGGCAGCCCACCCCAAGCCGCACTGGGACACACAGCTTGCATGCAGGCCTGCTGCCTGGCGCCTCAGGAGCTGATTTCAGAAAGAAGGAAGCACAGCCCTGCCTGTCCCGAGTCCAATCTTTAGCATCTGACAGGACAAACAGAAGCAAGAGCTAACGTGAACAGAGGCCGCTTTGCCATGGATGGCACAGCTTCTTCCACAAGAGACCTTCGGCAGCGAGTGCTTCTGGATTATAAAAAGGCACCAAACCTCATGAAGGAAGCATCCATCTCTGCTTACCTCAATGGGTGCCGTGATGCCCTGACACTTTCTTCCCAAGCCCGAACCTTCCCTCCAGCCCATGGCCTGCAGCATCTTGTTGCCTATGTTACTGTTGTCGAGGCCGTCTTTGGTGGGCTGCTCGTAATTACTGCAGGAAGAACAGATCGGTTAACCAAACCGCTCATCACGCTCTAAGCCGTGGCTGGGGCGCTTTCGGATACGTACACGGTGCCAGCATCATAGACCTTCTTGCGCTTTGGCTCCGGGGGCTCTGGGATGCCGTACTTCTCCCGCCTCTCAGCCGCTCTGTCTCTGTATTTCATCTGCATGAGGGAACCACATTTAGTACTCATTTAAAAACACGCTTTTTTGTCTTTGAGCTACAGAAGTCAGCTAAATGGCTGCTATTACAGAGAGCTGTTCACTGCAGCCTGCCAAAACATGGCTCAACTGACACCACAGAAAGGAACCCCAAACACGAGTCCCCGGAGCACATCAGAACCTGCACTGGGGTAGGAAGAGCCCAGCCTCAAGATCGGGCTGGATCAGCTGTGGGTTGCCACTTGAAGGTTTCTGGTCCCAGTCTGGCAGCCCTGAGCTGGAGGTGGAAGGCCACTTCCCTGCTAAGCAGCAGCTGTGGGATATGGGACACTTCTCTCTACGTAACAGGACAGCGCTGAACCTTGACCTAAGAAGGGGTTGGCTTACAAGGATTATCTCAGGTGACATGTGTCAGGATAAGGAGAGCTCAACATCTCATCTGTGCAGGTTTTCCATTAGCTACTCATCTGCTCATCTCAACACTGACCTCTCTCTCACGTAGCTCCAAGGCTTCAAGTTCCTGCTCCGAAAGCTTTGATCTCCGATAGATATCCATGTTTTGCTGAAACAAGAAGAGATTCACATTAACAACATGAAATGCACAACAGCTCTTTTTAAGCAAGTAGCTGGCTTTTGGGAGAGCAACAACCCGCCTGCAACTATTTTTGCTTTAAGAGGAACGGTTTTCTAAACAGCAACATGCATCATGGCCTTGGTTTACACACTGAATTATGGCAACCAAGGACACTCCTGACAGCACAGTGTAACTACCTTGTGCAAGTCCGACAGCTGCTGGTGCCGAATAAGAGCATCTTTGTTCGGGAACTGCCTTCTACACAGCAGACAAGCCATCTTCTTCCAGTCAGTCAGCTTCTCTTCCTCGTTCTCCATTCTTTCCAGTAAGTCCTCATCATTATCGCTGTCACCACTGTAGGCAGCCACGAGGCCACGCTGGAAAACAAGGACAGGGTTAAGGGGAGTGCAGTGTCACCAGGGTTCAGAGGAGAGCCCAGAAAGGGAACACCGAGGCTGCAGACATGTTTGCTGCACAAGAGAGGCATCACTCTCATTACTAAGGATGAAATGCAACTCAAAAGAACCACATGCTACAGCGGCTGCAAGACTCAGCTTCCACTAACCAAACAATAATTTGAGTACAGAGATTTTTAGAAACCTCAAAACCTCAACTGAGCTCGAGGCTAGAAGAAATCACAGCTCTTCTCAGCATATCTCAGTCACTCAGCCTACTGCACTTGCACTTGTAACCACCAGAACCTCTTATGGATGATGCTGTGCATATCCAAGTTGGAAATCAAGTACCCGCCAAACCTCCTCTCAAGTGGTAACCTTTGGGAATACCTGGGTCGGGTATCTCAAACTCACCTTCAGTGGATTATCATCGTCCCCATTTTTCATCACCTCTGGCAAGATCTGCTGCCTCTCAGACAGAGCTCCCTGTATGAGACAAGAATGCCATGAGCACCGAGCTCTCTGCCACACCGCACCCCGCTGCACGCTGTCCCCAGCAGCTTCACCTTTTTCTCAAAGAGGGCAAAGCCTGCATCTGCAGCTGCCGATTCTTTCCGCTCCTCCTCCCTGGTGCTCAGTGGCTGGAAGCTATTCTTGAAGTTCTCTTTCTGCTTGTTCAAACTCTTTGCCCAGCGCTCCATGTCTTTAGCGATCTGAAATGCAGAGTGGTTTGCTCAGACAGCTCCCCTCACAGCTATCAATCTCCTACGACACAGATTCCATCTTGCACGCAGTTTCCCAAACAAGCCAACCCACTACCTTTTATTTTTAAAATCACAGGACACTTGATGTAGGGCAGCTGTTTCCCAGTACAGCGTTCAAAGACACTGCAGCTTGCTTGTTTTACTGTATGAACCCTTCTCATCAATCTAATCCTCTAAGCAACGGCTCAGTTATACTCCCACCGATCGTGGCGTTACTCCATATGCGCTCCTCCTATGCAGAGCTTATTTCTGCACTGAAGCCTTGCCAACTCCACCTCTCCTCAGCCCTCTACAATGCTTGCAAATTGCAGGCATGCACCCCATGGAATAACCTAGGATTTCCTTTATCATGAAAAAAGAGAACTATTATCCCACTCCACAGAAGATTAGCCCAGTTGCAATCCCATTTTCTCTTTTACCTGTTGAGCTGTTTTACTTTTAGGCTTCTCTTTCTTCTCTTTCACTTCTTTGGTGGTGGTTGTGGTAGCTGTTTGTTGGTACGTGACACCTTCTGCAGCAGGCATGTAGGTCTCCTTTTCACCATCCCAGTAAAGGTACTGCTGGGTTAAGGCATTGTAGTAATACTGTCGGAGAGAGAAAAAGAGTTGAGACAAGCTCAGAGTCCAAGACGACCCAAGCAGGCTGATTCAGAGAACCACACCAAATGGGAAGGCATTTTCCAGAGTCCAAACAAGTTTTGCAGACTCCACGAAGGAGTCAAAAGGCATGAAGAGGCAGAAGCCTCTTGTCCCCAAAAACAGGCATTCTGCCCAACAGAGAATCTTTTGCCTCTCCCAAGAGACAACCCACCAGAGCCCAGAGCTGGGTGCAATTTGCTGGACGCTCTGCAGTGAAACAGCTTAATAACAGTATCTGTGACAAATGCTAATCCTATGTGGGCCAAACCAGGAGGAAAAATAAGGAAAGGAGAGAAAAATGAAGGGCTATACCAGAGAGAAGTCAAGTCCCAGCCGAGTCATCTGCTACACTTGATATTTTGTGCACCTCAAAGTTAGCTTCACTCGTATGGTAACAGGGAACTAACAGACCTTAACAGTTAGAACAGGTGGGAAGAACTTGTGTTTACCTGGGAATTAGGATCATAGTAGAGCCCTGTTACAGGATCATAATAATATCCTGAAGATTCATCATATTGGTAGGTGGAAGTGTCAGGGACAGCTGTAAAAAATTGACGCGTGGGACATGGTTATTCCAGTCGAATTCAGACAGGTATCTTTCTACATTTCAGGTAAAACGCTGAGATTATTAGCAGACACGACGGTGGACAGGCCTGTAAAGGTCTCTTAACCACCTGTGCTGAATACACTCTCCAGGGACAGCTTCACCACTGACATATGGTGACAGAGCACTCAGCCAAGGTCTCTCTCTTGCTATGCAGTGACAGACACCTGTCCGCAAGAGCAACTCCCGACTGCTTACCGTACTTGGTTCCAGGGACTACGCCAGTCGGGGGAGCTGTTTGTGCCTGAGTGCTAGTGGTAGCTGGTGTGGATTGTGTCTAAAAAAAAAAACCAAAACCAGGAACCTCAATTAGAAAAATCTATCACCGAGGCACAAGAAAAGAGGACAGTGAGCCATGGCACGAGCAGCCCACCCCACACATACAACAGCTAGCTCCTCTTCACCAGTAAGCACTCACCTTTAACAGAGAACAGAACCATCACACAAAAGAAGTGGCAGACGACTTACGACCACAGGCACTGTGACCAACCTGTGGACACTCAGCCGCTCTGCCGTATCACCCACTTTAAACAGCAAAGGCCACAGCTAAGACAGATATCCCACATAACCCCAGCATTGAAAGCAAGGAGTAATTAGCGCTGTAATTACCGGGGAGTCAGGTGAGTTTGTCTGTTGATTATATAACTGAGGGCTCTGGGATACAACTGCAGCTGTGGTGGTAGTGACCGGAGCTCCTGCCAACAGAGAGCAATAACGGATAAGCCAACTAATTTGTAGAACAGTATTTCATCCTAGAGCTAAAATTACTTTGTTTACAGTTTCAGCTCCTAATTCCAGCTCCAGCAGCCAAACAAGGCTATAAACGTTCAAAAGGAGACTGATATACAGAGGGTATTTTCTACCCAGACAAGGAATAGTTTCCTTTTCAGGAATCACAGACCTGCTCCCAAGGTCAGTGATTCCTGGCCTCCGACAGCTGCTAGCGCTGAAGATCTGTCTAGAGCTGCTTACACAGCTCTTGTAAGTTCAAGGCTTTAGTTAATGGTCTGGAACAGAGGCTGCGCTCTCATCTTGCAGACTAAGAGGTCCCACTTGAACCAATCTGTTACGGTTCTCTAGTAACACATACTCATTCAGACATCCTGAGAGCAAAACGAGCCAAGTCTCCCTTTACACAGTAAATTCACATCAGGGCTAAGGTGAAATACCACTGTGGCTAAATTATCATTACAAACAGCAGCATCTCCCACGTGGCGAAGGACTAACCTGATATGGTAGCTGTGTCTGTGTCCAACACTCCTCCTTGATTTTGGTAGTACTGCTGATAATCCTGGGAGTACTGCGAAGGGAAAGGAACGACAACACAAGATGAGCAGATGCCCAAGTTACACTAACCTACCAGTTAAGAGCACAATTGCCACTACTCACCTGAGCATACTGTGTGTAGCCATCCTGTCCTGATTGGAGGTAGCCGTAGTCAAGGGTGCTGCCTTCTCCAGTCTGTGGCTGAAATTTGAGCAGGGAATTTTTGTCAAGGACAGGGAAGTTAAATGCATTTAAGAATTTCAACACTGCTTAGGCTCCAGCCTGTCAGAGCAAATCTGTCAGAGTAGCTTTGCTCAGTTCAACAAAGCAAGCGGCCAGCAGTGAAATTATATGCTCTACATTTTCTTTTTCAGGAAAGCAATAGTATGAGCAGTAGACTCCAAATCATACCTGAGTGGACGACCACTGAGCTGCAGCAATGGCTGTACTCGCCACAGAGAAGGCGCTGACTCTGTTACCGTCTGGGAGAAGCAAGTCTCTGCAACAAAAAAATCACACCTTTGAGTAAACAGGGCTTTTTCCTGAAGTGTCTCTCTGTCCAAGGAGGTAGAGTCTGCCCTTACACATGGATTTTGTGGTAGTTACAAAACATTCTGATTGTCATGAGCGAGCCAAAGCACTGCTGGCAAGTAAAGGAACTTTAGGTTCATTCTTGTACAGTCAGTAGCAAGTCACTACATCTCCAAGATCTGCATAAGAGCGGTTACGACGCTATCTTCAGACGACCAGAAACACAGGTGGCAGGCAACACTGCTTTCACTCCCCTCACACACAATGAAGAGCGGGATGCATGCAACAAGATATTTAAGAGAAGCAAGACTTCGGAGTGACAGCAATCTTAAAAGTCTGGATGACAACAACAAATTTCTAACATAAATGGAAGGGGAGGAATTAAAAAAAATAATTAACTGCTATTGCAACTTACTTTCTGGCACTCTTCGCAAAGTCAACACCGATAGTTTTGCCATCGATTTTTAAAGGTGGTTGAAGACTCTGCAAAATCTGCAGCAGTTGAGAAGCATCCTACAAGAAGAAATGCTCATTATTATGAGAGGCAGGTTACTGAGGAGAATTTAGAAGTTCCCAAACCTCCACTTTTTCACACAGAGCCACTGAAAGCAGCTAAAGCTGTAACATCACCTCTTATCTCCTCATACTACACACACGTAGAAGAGCACGATGGGACAAACCACAGTCCACATGCAAATAGCATGGGTTTCCCCAGGTCAGTGAATATCAAACATGTTCTAAAATCTCAGCTTTATAAAGCAGATGTGTGCCCCAAATTACTCCAAAGTTGGCCAGCAGAGTCTGAGATCAGGCACCTTTCACACAACCTGTTTTCATCTGTTCCCACTGTAAAGCAGGTGCAAACAGCTCATACTGCTGATCAAGTTTGGTATATAGAATCACAGAATCAGTAGTTTGGAAAAGACGTTGAAGATCAAATCCAACTGTAAACTTAACGCTGCCAAGCCCACCACTACACCATGTCCCTAAGCGCCACATCTACAAGTCTATTAAATACCTCCAGGAACCATTCTACCACCCTCCGGGGATCTCATGGCAGCATCTCACCTCCCTCACAGTTAAGAGGTTCTCCTTGTACCTCACTGCAATTTCCCATGTTTCAATTTATGGCTGCTGCCTACTGTCCCATCCCTGCGTATCCTGAAGAAGAATATGCCTCTGCTGTCCCTACACCCTCCCACTGGATGCTGCAGAGCAGCAAGATCGCCCTCCTCCAGGTGGAAGCAGCAAAATTCTGTGCACCTTCTCCCAATTATATGCCCCAGACCTTAATTTTTGTGAAAGAAATATGATCCCAGATCACCAATTTTGTGACCCAAATCCAGAAGAGCACTCTGCTATGAAAGCAGCTTCTCAATGCACTCACAACATCCCTTCTTTCCAAACTGTAGCTGATGAGGAAAGGCTTTAACACACAGAGTGTCAATTAACCCTCGGTGAACTGGGGCGGTCCTTCAGACAGCACAAAGGCTACAGAAGCACGTTAACAAGCTGTTCTTCTCCAAGACATCAGCAAGGCCCTCACCATGGCAGAAGACAGCTGCACAAATGCAAAGCCTCTGTTTTGCTGAGTCTGCTTGTCTTTGATAAGACGAATATTATTGACTGCCAGAGACGCATACGGGGACAAAGCAGTCATAATGGATTCCACTACTGTGTGAGGAGCAATGTTCCGGAGAATGATGGCTGAAGAGAAAAGAAAGTACAACGTTAGCTGTGTACGTAACGGCTTTTGGAATACTTCTTCTTCAGTGGGCAGTCTGAAGTACAGGAAGGATTTTACTACCCGTGTTTACATTTCACATTACACAGTAAGTCAAAGATAACTTACTATCACAGTAATAATCCACAGACTGAACAGCTTCCGATGCTCCAGGTGGTACCTCCTGTTCTGAATCTTTGTAAGAAGAGGAAAATATTTTAGTCACAATATGGCTCATTCACTCAAACTCAGCATTTCACAAGCCAGCCTAGGACCTACAGTGAACTTTGTTTCCTACACAGAACAGAAAGTTTCCCACAAAATCAAATACAGCCAAAGGGATCAAGGTAACATACCGAATTTGTCCGCTCCACAGCGGAAGCATTTTAGCCTCCTTCTGAAGTTGTAAAGGCAGCACTATGAGGAACAAGAGAAGCCTAGTAAGAACTCGGGTAATTTGTAGTAATGCTGGCATTTGCTGTTCAATAATGAAAACTGGACATTCACACAAAGTAACGTAACGAAGCAAAACCCACCAGAATAATCAGGAACAGCAAAAGCCACCCTCATCTGTATCACCGCTACTTTTCAGAACATTCCAGCTACCTTTTCCCTAGCCCTCCTGAATTATTTAGTTATTTTAACAGTGTGTTCTTCAACTTAGAATCTCAAGCATAGTAAGTACTTTAAAAAGCACAATATTAAAATGAAAACAGACTGGAAAATAAGTTAACCGTATGGGCAAAAAGCGTAGTTAAAAGTCTGACAAAGCAGCCTGGTCTTCATCACACTAAATCATCTCCACCCAAGGTGGGAGTCAAACAAGAGGCACACAGCAGTACAGAGCACAGCAGCAGCAGCAATTCAACACCAGATTAGTCATCACCTAACGATGTTCTACTACAGCTCACTGCCCAACCTCTGCATCTTCTGGGGCAAGACCTCTGTTATTCCATCTACTTTGCCACCAGAGCTACAAACACCTTTTCACTCCTTTGTCTTACCACTCCTATGATGCCACACGGACTAGCATCATGATCACATATCACCCTGTTCAAACCACTGAGCTGCTGAAGAGCACAGAAGCGAAGACAAACCCTCTGGTAAAAACACGCACTGTACCTTGTTGCAAAGCCAGTCCTCAAATTTAGGCCTGGGGTTGCTGTAGTGCATCGCAATCTGCTTCCCTTGTATCACCAGCTTTTTCTGCAAAAAAAGTGGCTTCAATTATTCCTGTATCGAGGCACACATGTCCATTTTCCCATGGCAGAGCACCCTTCGGAGGAATCAGTGCTCCTGAATTAAATGGACAACATATGGGGAGGATGTGGAGGACAACCACCGCCACCTACACCCTGCCCATCCAATCCTGCAGAGGAGGACGAGGGCAGTAAGAGAATGGGTTGTGGAGCAAAGATAAACGGAATCAGGGAGTGTTGAAAAAGCTGCCAAACACTAAACGCTGACATGGAACCAGGAAGTGTCTCGAAGGAGACAAAGTCCTAAGCTGCTGCGTTCAGGATTAACACATTTTGAGGAGTCTCTTTGCCCCAACATTTCTATTCACTTCTGGTATAGCACTGAGCGACTTTTAAAACATGTCCTTAGGTGACTGCTTCACTTCTTCCCCTACTCCAAATACCCCAGACCTTTTAACAACCACATTTGGATTACTTTTCCAAGCACTTTCTTCAGAAGTGTGTCCCTTTGAAAATATAGTAATTCCTCCCAAAGGGACCCTGCTTAGACTTCTCGGAGGCTGGATTACAAGTGCCATCAACTGAAACATAACTCAGAGTGGTTTCCTTTGACTAATGCATCAGTTCAATTGGAAGCCTGCGCAAGAGGTTTGTGTTCTTCATTCAGGCAGGAGCTCTCCAAAATGAGGAACTAGATTGCAAGTGAAGCTTCTCCAGAGGTAGGAAAAGTTCAAAATGCTTTCAGCATGTCCTCTCACTCTGACTTTAGAGGAGCCAGGAATTTACATCTATTTAAGAAGCCTTGATTCTCAGCCTCACACTTTGCCAAGTGTGGGTATGCAGAATGCCCTTTCAAAATATGGTCATCAACATATCTTAGTCAAACAGGTGGAAGTACATCTGAGGAAGCACGGATTAAGAGGATGAACCTCAGATATTTTAATGGAAGAACTTATTTCATAGCAAGTTGGCTTACTGCAGAAGTACCACAGAAGTGCCAGGACTGGTGGCTTTTATGATAACAGGGTCTGACATAGATCAAGCACGTAGCATGAACAAGGCTGTCACATTCTGCACGACTAAATAGGGCAAAGCCATTTCTCCTACCGGCAGGAGGGAGGGTTGGAGGGCCCAGCACTCACTGGATATGCACACATAGAAACAAAGCTGCTGGCATTGTTGCAATACATCATTCTTTCATCTAACAGTCAGCAACCGGGCCGCTGGGGAGATTCTATGTTTTCCCTACTACTAGGGTGGCTGGTTACCGGAGTGAATTTGAATGTTTCAATAAGTTATGCATCAGTACAGCTTTGTATACATTAAAATTATCTCGTTTCTGAAAGTATGCTCAGCTCAGCTAAGTCTTCCTGCTGCATCCACCAACCCTATGGAGCAGCACATCAGAAAACAAAGTCTGAACGCTGCTCTCTGGCTGGGGAAATTACTCATGGTATGGGACACGTAAAACCCTATTCCAGCGTAAAGCACACAACAACTTCCATCTGCTGGAACTAAGTGCCTGTGAATCCCATTGTGGTGCCATCTCTTTACACATAACACCAACAGAGGAGAATACCATTCCTCATGTTGCCCAGCATCAAATTCACATCAAATTCTCAGCGGTTAAAGAAACAGCTTGATACACTTTGCTCACTTTGAGAGTATTTTTAAGTTCTGTTGTTAAAACAGACGATCAATATTCAAAAAGGAGCAAAAGCAAGTGAAACTGTTCGCAGTTGGAAAAATCTCACTGAAAAAGAAACTAGAGGACTCTAACCGTATTTTGGCTCCTTACCAAGTCTACTCCAAAAAAGCCAAAATACATAGCATAATCTATAGGGGAGCTCACTACTAAATTTAATTGGAATAAATATGTTTTCCTCTCAAAGAGCCAGTTCTCCCACTTTCACTGGGGGAACACACTATCGCTATGAACTGGCACTTCTCTTTCAGGCTTAGTACCAACATGAGGCAGAGAGCTGGTGCTTTCTCTGGCAACAGAGAAGAAAACACCAGGCGGAAATAAGCTAGGATTTTCTAAGGACTACTTGCTAAACCTTCATGAGCCAATTAAATCTAAACCAAGTAATTTAAAACAATGGTACATTTTACCAGTGTGCTCAAAAGAGCAAATTTTCTCTCCTAATGTTACCTGCTGTTTTGTCCTACTGTCACAAATTTTAATATATACAAAGCTTTTATTCTTTTAAATCATTGTTATGGAACAAACCACTCCTTCCACCTTTATTTTTTCTCCTTTTTTTTTTTTTTTTTAAACTGTACAGACTTGTTCCATTTTCAGGAATATCTAGACTTGGTGAGTGAAGCAACCTGATTGGCTTCCATCCAGCTGGTAGCATCTTGAAAGTGATAAAACTCCACGAAGGCGAAACCACGGCTTACACCTAGAGACAGCATTCAGATATAGACGGGATACTTGTGTTAGTCAGTTCCTTTAAAACAGGTGAATCTCTCTCCAACTGCTTCATTACTTCACGACAAAGCAGCTTTACAAATGCGACGTCAACTGCTGGGTTCTGCTCGTTATTTTGCCATGGCAAGGAACCAAGCTCCCTTAACTGGCTACATTTCACTCGATTTGAATCCATGTTTAAAGGTAACCATGCAACAGACTACATACTATTAAATGGGTTTATACTAGTATTACTTACCAATACCTGTTAACAAAACCCCCTGCAGACAAGCTTCTTTTAAAATGTCGACCAGCTATCTAAAAGTCTTCCAAAAAGCCACATTCCTTAGCCATGGCAAACCTTTTATTTTTTTTTTAATTGCATGTGCTTGCAGTGTGGGGACAATTCTGGATACTCTTTTGGGCTGGGGAAGAGGAAGGTGATGTCAAAAACTGGATTAAGAGCTCTCACCTGTCTTTCTTTTCATCAGCCTCACGTCTGCAGGCTGAGGACCTTCAAAGGACTCAATAAGCTCCCGAATCTGTGTGAGATTTTAATCAGACAGTTAAATTTTCACATCTTGGCAGACAGCTATGACAGCCACAGAAACAACTTACCTTAAAGTACATGCAAGAGATACACAAAAACATAACGTTCTCAACACTATCTCAGAGAAAAAGAAAACTTTTAGGGAAAACCTAACAGGAGACTGATGAGCAGCAGAGAACCCAGAGTCCCTTGCTACACTAGAACAACTGTCATCTTCACCGAGACTGCAGAATCTTCCAGAACCCGAACCGCTGCAACCTTGTGTTACAAGGTTATTTGTGCAAGATTTGGCAAATACTGTGCTTGCTCTGAAGTTTTTATGAAGGACACTGCTAGCATACCTCTCCCTGCACATCTAAATATCCCGACTCCTAGCAAAGAAAACCAAGAACATTATACTGCAAGGCCCCATGATGTATGTATTCTTAAGCCTCGTGCCGCAGTTCTCATCCTCTAACAGTTCCCTTTCTGTTTTTCAGAGGATAAAGTAGATTTGTGAAGAATGTATCATCAAAGAACAAGCTGAAGAGACACCAGTTTCTTCAGCCATAACAAAACTGCTTAAATTGTGGCAGAGGCTACATAAATCACTGTCAAGAGGCATACAGGAAAAAGAAACGTTAATGAATTTTTTAATGTCAGAGCAGAAGACATAAGGAGGTGTTTCGGCAGCTCTTACAGAATTCAAAAAATATCACATACAACAGGGCTCCTAAGCAGACTCAAAACTGATCTAAAGCTGCCCCATACATGCTGACCAGAACTGACATCTTCAGTGCAAGTAGCTTTTTTTCCCCGTGAAAAAAGTGGAAAGAGCTAAAAAATATGTACTCAATTAGAAGTATTGAAGTAATGTTAAATTAAGAAAACAACTAGTAGTTCCAAGATGCACCGTCTACACTCTAAAGATGAGTCCAGAATTAAACTTTCCCATAAATTATGTTAAACTGCAGAGCTACAACATTAATACCTCAGAAACAAAAACTGCTGTGAAGTGTTCCGTGTAATGTCTGACTGGGTTGTCTCGTTTGGATGCAGGAGCCTACATTTTATCAGGGACTTACAAAAATATTAAACCAGCAAACAATGATTAAAAAGAACACTCAGTATTAGGGGGGTAGTGAATAATCACAAAAAGCAAAGAAAAAAAATTTCCATTGCAGAAATGGTGCAAAAGGATTCTCTGTGCTGGCAATCGATGCGCAAAGGTCTCAGAGGCAGAGACCTGAAAACAAACCAGAATTGCTCAGCTTTTAGAAGGTTCCCACCCACTCCTCAAATAACAGTTGTAGACTTCTATCTTGATAATCAAAATAATCGAGCAAGGGAGAAAAAAATATTAAAATCTAGTAAGAAAGAAAGCTGAAAGCTGATCACCTTCAGTATCTTTCTATCAAAAAAAGTTAGATAACCGTGTACCAAGCTCATCTGTACTTGCTCCGTCAGCTCCACAGCAGCCATTTTATGACTTCCACAGCTGCAGCCACACAAAGCGGCTCTGTGCAGGGCCGAACTTGGCCGAGGAGCTTGATGTGTTTAACCCCACCACTGAGAACTTCTGGTCTCAACGAAGACCATGAAAAATTCAAGTACCTCCTCTCTTATCTCTCTCCCCTGCTCCCAGAGGTGGGGGGTGAGGGCAGGAGAGAACAAGAAAAAAAATCTGCCTCTTCCCTCCTATACAGAAAAGCGCAAGAGAGGAGGAGGTACTTTAAAATCCACTCTTAGGGAAAGCATCCAAACATGCATGAAAAAAGACTATTCACAGACTGTTCTGTTTGAAATAAACTGCTTAACATTCAATTGACCTCTGTTACTTAATAGTGACAGTTTAAATCCTTTTAGGACTCAAAATGGCAGCGCAACCAACACGCTGGAGAGGGGGCCACCATGATGCCGCTTTCAACAAAATGGCAGCAGCGACTACCACGCAGACCTGCCGACACAACGCTGCAGATTTCCAGTCACAGGAAAAGGAAAGCCCCTTTCTGGCTACTTACATCGTTCTCTGTAACCGTGATAGGAAGGCCACGTAACATGATGGTTTTGCTTTCTTTCTCATCATTAATGTCATTCCTGTAGTCGTGCTCTCCATAGTCGCCATCGGAATGGTATCCATCTTCTGATTTGTCACTGTTCCTGCGCTCCCGCTCCCTCTGAGAAGCCAGCGCCCAAAATTAACCACCACAATTTCTGGCAGCGTGCCCCCACAATGCCATGAAAATAAAACATAACAAAGCCACCAACTCCCCATACAAGCATCTTTCTCAGGTTAGGTCGCGACGGCCTCAGGCAGGAACACTAAGCTCAACGTCCCCCACTCTCACCTCTGCCCTAGCAAACGCCCAGGATGCCAGTCCTAACACTGGGGACCGGGCTCCCCCAGTCCCAGGGGGATTCACAGCGGGGTCCCGGGCTGGGGTGAGGCCACCAATGTCCACCCTGGCCCCGTCCTTCCCCACGGGGTGGCCAGAGCTGCCCCAGGCTGCAGCGCCCACCGCTCCGGCCCGGCTCCCCCACCCCACTCACCTCGGGGCTATCGTAGTCGCGGCTATCGTAGTCTCTGTCATAGTCTCGGCTATCGTAGTCTCGGCTGTCGCGACTGTCGTAGTCTCGGCAATCCCGGCTATCGTAGTCCCGGCAATCGTAGTCTCGGCTGTCACGGCTGTCGTAGTCACGGCAATCACGGCTATCGTAGTCACGGCAGTCCCGGCTGTCGCGACTGTCGTAGTCCCGGCAGTCTCGGCTATCGCGGCTGTCGTAGTCGCGGCTGTCGTAGTCCCGGCAGTCTCGGCTATCACGGCTGTCGTAGTCGCGGCTGTCGTAGTCCCGGCTGTCGTAGTCGCGGTAGTCATCGTACCGGTCACCGCGGCGCTCCTCACTGGACCTCTTATAGTCAGAGTCCCTGCGCCGGCTCCGGGACTCTCGCTCATCGCGGTCCTCCCTCTCCACGATGGAGCCGTAGCGTCCGCTTCGCTCCGTCCTGCTCACGCTGCGAGACACACCGGGCCCACCTCAGAACAAGATGAGCTTGCAGCGACCCCCTCACAATCGGTCACCCTGCAAGGCCACCCGCCCCCTACCCTCTTTCCACCCCTCCCTCCCCTTGCCCTCCCACCAACGCTCACCGCTTATCCGAGCCCATGATACCGTCCACGATCCGCAAGCACACAGCGCAGCGCTAACCGCCACCACGGGGCGCCGAACACACGTGCGCAACCCCCTCACTCCCTCGCCACAAAATGGCGCCGAGGTGACTGGCCGTCTTCTACCCAGGAGACACCGCGTCCGCCGCCTGGAAGTTTCCAAGCGGTGCGCAGGCGCAGGGAGGTGGCCGCCCGCCGCGGGGCGCGCCGGGAGTTGTAGTGCGGGGCGGACGGCCCCTCAGGCGACTGGAGGTCTGCCTCCCTCCCCGTGGATCACGGGGTCACAGCGTGGTTTGGGTGGGAAAGGACCTTCAGAGACCACCCAGTCCAACCCCCTGCCCTGGGCAGGGACACCTTGCAGCAGACCAGGTTGCTCGGAGCCCCATCTATCCCTTCCACGGATGGGGCATCCACAGCTTCTCAGGGCAGCCTGTGCCAGTGCCTCACCACCCTCGCAGTGAATAATTTATTCCCTCTAGCCGATCTAAACCTACCCTCTTTTGGTTTAAAAACATTACCCTTTGTCCTATCACTACATGCCCTTGTAAAAAGTCTCTCTCCATCTTCCTTCACGTATTGAAAGGCCAAGCAAGGTCTCCTCTTTTCTCCAGGCTGGACAACCCCAACTCCTCCAGCGGGTGCCGGTCCCTCCGGACAGCACCCCTTCCCCCAAGCGAATCAACCGCA
The DNA here is from genome assembly GCA_009806455.1 of Tetrax tetrax. Taxonomy (NCBI): domain Eukaryota; kingdom Metazoa; phylum Chordata; class Aves; order Otidiformes; family Otididae; genus Tetrax; species Tetrax tetrax. The sequence continues at coordinate 15,164 of WHYT01013553.1, read as the reverse complement.
CCACCCAGCCTGGCATCACCCACAAACTTGCGCTCAATCCCACTGCCTATGTTCCTGAAGATATTAACTAGTACTAGTCCCAGTACGGACCCCTGAGGGACACGACTCCTTACTGGTTTCCACTTCAACAATGAGCTGTTGACTGTAGAAGTGGGAAGCGGGGAACTTCTGGAGAGAGTGGTGAGCCCATGGACGGGACATTTTACCTGTGAAGCCGGGCATGGAGAAGCAAATAAGACATAAAGATGCCCTACACTCAGTTCTTCCCCATCCCTTTCACAAGGCGGCGGGTGGCAAGCCGGGTGGGAGCTTCTGGTCTCCTCCTGCCACTCCTTGCTGGTTACTCATCTCGCCCATCCTGGCGCGGGCTCCTCCGTGGGCTGCAGTCCCTTTGGGGGAGTACCTGCCTCGGTAAAACTAAATCATTTTTTCTGTCCCCAAGGGAGGACGCACGGCTGTCCCCTCGCCTGTGCTGCCTTAAACTGACGTGGCCAAGTCCAGGAGCTACAAAGCCACCAATGTTCTGGCTCCAGGAGCATCATTCCCTCCAGGTCCCCAGCAGGAAGGGCAGCTCTGCCTCCTGCCCACGCCACCCGTCCCCACCGGCTGTGTGGCCGCTCCTGCCTGGTGACATGCACCTCTTATCGCAAGGCAGTTTGCAGGCAGGAGAAGGCAGTGGTTGCTGCAAACCCTTTAAGCCACGTTCACACGCGGCATCTGGTCCTCCTCCCTGCCTGATCCTCAGCCCTGCCTGTTTGGCAGGCACCCAAGAAATGAGATTTAACATGCAAAATGACACAGGCTTTAACTCTTTCAAGACTGTTTTCTTTTGTCCCAGAGCATGGCTGAGAGGGGCTGGCTGGGGGCACAGCCAGTAGGAGGGCCACCCCTGGTCCAGAGAGGGGCAGGCTGGCCAGCCTCAGGGTGCATGCGCTACCCGGGACGGGACATCTGTTTCTGCTGTCATCCCCAGCCGCTGCCTGCTCTCACCTAGAGAAAAAGTTTCTCCTCTGGACAGGCTGCCGGACCCACCCGAAGGCTCTGGAAGGATCCTTGGTGGGGAGCAGCCGTGCCAGGCGCTGGGCTCGCCGGCCCTGGGCAGTGGGAGCAGGTAGGACACGGCTGCTCCCTGCTCTTCTGCTCTTTTTGCTGCCCCCAGCACCCCCTGTTCTGCTGGGACCGGGGAGGGGGGGGAGGGGGGTGCATAGGAGATGAGGGGCACAGGGCTGGGGGAGCCTTGGGGACACACTCTTGCAGTTTGGGGGTCCCTGGTGAGGGCGAGATGGGGGCCAGGCAGGGCTCTCTGGGCTTCCCCCACCCTTCTGGCAGACCCTCGTCCTCTTCCAGCTTTTCTGACCTGAGTTTGCTACTCAAGTAGCCGTGCCCCCCCGGTGCTCCCCCTCAGCTCCATGTCACTGGGCTCTGTCTCCCCTTTGGGTTCCCTTGGGGGCTGGAGGGTGCTGAGGGGCTCTGCCCCCACCCCAAGAAGAAGGGCAAGCCTGAGACATTTTGGGGGGAGAGGTCCCATCCCCTCCTCCAGCCCAGCTGCGGGCTGGAGGCGTAGGGAAAGTGAGGCACAGCCCAGCTGGACTTTCCCGGAAGGGCGGCTCGGCATCTCTCGCCTCCCGCTCTGCTCTCCCCAAGGATTTTGCCAGGGGATTAAGGCTGCGCTGGCCCTGCAGGGGCGGCTCAACCATGGCCTCCAAGCGCCACGCATCTGCCTCGAAGGAGCCAGATGGCAGAGGCAAGAAAGCAAAGGAGGGAGAGGAGGATGACGCCTGGAGCTCCACCTTGGCAGCCCTGAAAACTGCCCCCAAGGAGAAGCCCCCCGCCACCATCGATGGGCTGTGCCCCCTGAGCATGGAGCCGAGTGCCCGGGTGAGAACGACGCTGGGGTACTCAGAGGGGATGGGATGGGGGGACGTGGGCAGGAGGGATGGGGGAGTCCTGGGGCAGCCCCTGCCCTGCTAACTCAGAGGCAGCTGCAATTTTTCTTGCAGCTCTGCACCCTCTGGGTCAGCTCTGCACCCTCCCCCATTCCCAAATGCTGCCTGGGGGTCAGCTCAGGACAGGCCACTTGTAGGTCTATGAGGACTACGACTGCACCCTGAACCAGACCAACATCGGCGCCAACAACAACAAGTTCTACATCATCCAGATCCTCGAGCATGATGGCACCTACAGCGTTTGGAGCCGCTGGGGACGCGTGGTGAGTCCATCCCGGCACTGCTCGTGCTCCCCACCCTGGCTGCCCCCACCCTGCCTTCGGAACCCTGAAGGCTGAGGATTAACTTGATGGTCCCCATCGCTTGTTCCCAGTCCCAAAACAAGCAGCCAAGTGGCCCTGCTACAGCCCCTCTTTAGGGGGGGCTTCAAGGACTTGCCCCCACACAACGAGGTCAGCCTGGCCAGAGGGGATGGTGCCTGTCGCTGTGATGACAGTGAACGTGACACGCCAGCAAGGAGTCCTGGGGTGTCTCCCCAAGCTAGAGGGACCCCCAGATCCGGTGCTTGAGGCTCAGCACATTCCTGCTTGCTTCCCCCTGGCCCTGCCATCTCAGCCCCCCAGCTCCCAGGCTGCTCCCCCCAGCACGGGGCTGACGGAGCAGGGTTGCAGGGGGGGTCCTGACTGCTGCCATCCGCTGCCAGGGGGAGGTGGGCCAGTCCAAGCTCATGCCCTCTGCCTCCCTGGAGGCTGCCAAGAAGGACTTCGAGAAGAAGTTTCGGGAGAAGACCAAGAACAGCTGGGCAGCGAGGGAGAACTTTGTGGCCCAGCCAGGGAAGTACACGCTCATCGAGGTGCAGCCGGGGGCCGGGCAGGAGGTTGAGGTTGCCCTCAGGGTGAGTGTGCTGGGCAGCTGGGGTGTCACCACGGTGGAGTGGTCCTCACATCCCACACCTGTCCCACTGGGCACCAAGTGGGTCAGCAGGGTGGGATTGATTTCAGGAAGGGTCTAGATGCAAGCTGAAACGGCCCATGGGCAGACATCTGGGGCTAACGGGTTGACATGGAGTGGGAGGGCATCCCAAGTGAGAACCACGGGCATCTGGGTGGCATCGGTCGTGGAAAGTGGAGGCAGAGTCTGCCCGTTGCTCTGCTGCCTGGGGGCCAGGCTCTCCCCACCAAGATGGGTAGCCCTCGTGCTGTGCCCCTGCAGCCTCCCGCAGGCTCAAGGCGGTGCAGTGATGTTTGGGGTCTGCAGGTGGATGGTGTGGATGGGAACAAGGTCTGCAAGCAGCGAGTGCTGCCCTGCACCTTGGACAAAGCCACACAGGACCTGGTGTCCCTTATCTTCAGCAGCGACATGTTCCGGGATGCCATGCAGACCATGAACATCGGTAGGAGGTGATGGGTGGCATGGGGTGCGGCTGGGAGGACAAGGTGAACAGGGCAGAGGTGCTGGTGGATTTTAGAGCATCCCTGCTGACAGTGGGACCATGGACCCCCCATGCCGGGTGCCTGCATGTGCCTATGGTGATGCCGCGGGTTTTTGGAAGTAGCTATGAGGCTAAGGTGGATGGGTTCACCTGCACCCTCCCCTGTTTTCCCGGCCAGACGTGAAGAAGATGCCGCTGGGGAAGCTGAGCAAGCAGCAGATCGCAAGGGGCTTCAAGGCGCTGGAGGAGCTGGAGGCGGCGCTGCAGGAGCAGCCCCCCCAGGCTGCCCGCCTGGAGGACCTCTCCTCCCGCTTCTACACCATCGTCCCCCATAACTTTGGGCGGGCACGGCCACCTCTCATCGACTCCCCCATCCTGTTGCGTGCCAAGAAGGACATGCTGTTGGTGAGATGCCAGGGCACCTGGCAGCTGGTGTCCGTGCCCAAGGAGGGCTCCTGCCTGTGGGGCAGGGAGGTGCTGGCAGGAGGCTGGCCTTGCCCTGGTCCCCCTGCACGGTGCCCAGCACCTGCGGTGAGGATGTCCCCGGTCTGTGCCTGCCAGGTGCTGGCTGATATTGAGGTGGCCCAAAGCCTGCAGGCACAGAAGGTGAAGGAGGAGGAGGAGGAGGAGGAGGAGGAGGAGAAGGAAGTCACCCATCCGCTGGATCAGGATTATGCTCTGCTCTGCTGCCAGCTGTCCCTGCTGGACCCGGCTTCCCGGGAATACCAGGTGCTTCTTCTGCCACGGTGGCCCACAATGGAGAGCAACCATACCATGCGTGCAGCCAGCCCCAAGGTCCCCACTGTCCCAGTGGGACTGTGGGTATTGCTGGGATGGTTGCCTGCTGTGACACCGCTTTCCTACCTCCCTCCCTGGCAGCTGATCCAAAACTACGTGACACAGACAGGGCACAAACTCTACATCCTCAACATCTGGAAGGTGGCCCGAGACGGCGAGGTGAGAAGAGGGAGATGATTATCCCCGTCCTGCAGTGGGGAAACCCCGGTTGCCCCCCACGACTGTGTTAGGGCTCTGGGCTTCTCCATCCGGGGTGGCTTCAGCCCAGCTGGCCAGTAGCAAACAGGCACCCACCCCCCTGCCCCTCCACCTGGCACCGGGGTTGGGCTGGTGGGGTTGGGTGGCAGTCTCCCACCCCCAGGCACCCACGTCTTCCTCCATGGGTAGCCCTTAGCTCTGCATCTCTCCAGGACGAGCGCTTCAAAGCCCACGACCTCCTGGAGAACCGGCGCCTGCTTTGGCACGGCACCAATGTGGCAGTGATCGCGGCCATCCTGAAGAGTGGGCTGCGCATCATGCCCCACTCGGGCGGGCGCGTGGGCAAGGGCATCTACTTCGCCTCTGAGAACAGCAAGTCGGCCTCCTACGGTGAGGGTCCTGGGACGGGCAGGGCTGCTCGGGGTGCCCGCAGGGTCCGAAGGAGCCCAACTGCCCTCACATACCCCCTGCCAGGCAGCTGTGGGCATGCAAAACCCCTTCACTGCCATGGCAGCCGGTCCCCGCGTGCCAGGGTGGGCTAGGGCTGGTGCCATCATCCCCTTCTCCTGTGGCAGTGGGCTGCACGTCCGAGAAGGTTGGCATCATGTTCCTGGCGGAGGTGGCCCTGGGCAAGCCCTACCGCATCACCTGTGACAACTCCACGCTGTGTCAGCCGCCCACCGGCTACGACAGCGTCCTGGCCTGCGGCCGGACAGAACCGGGTGAGCCTGGGGCAGGAGGGGGTGTGGGGTCTGAGGGGCTGGAGAGCTGTGAGAGCCAGGGGGAGAGAGGCCAGATCTCAGGCTTGACGTGATGGTGAGTGGTGTCTTCTCACTCAGACCCTGCAAAGGACGAGGAGGTGCTGCTGGATGGCAAGAAGGTGCTGGTGTGCCAGGGCAAGCCCATCCCCATGCCCGCCTACAAGGACTCCTCCTTCAGCCAGAGCGAGTACCTCATTTACCAGGAGAGCCAGTGCCGGATCCGCTACCTTGTCCAGCTCCACTTCTGAGGGTGCCTGGGCACCCCGCGGCCCCACCCCAGCACCCGCTGCTGATGCCCACCAGCCTGGAGCACAGTGGTCTGGACTCTTTGGCCACCCCACCTGGGGCTTGGCAGGAGACAGACTGGCGTGGGGACAGAGCTTGCTTTGACTGTGAATAAAAACACCGCACCTTGCACCGAGCGGTGTTTGCGCTTTCCTGCCCAGCAAGGTGGGTGCGGAGTAGGGAAGAGTGGTGGTGGGTCCTGTAGGGACGGTGACCCGTGACTCTGGAGGGGCTGTGGCCTCTTGTGGCCACACAGTGCTGGCAGCCTTCAGGTGAAAGCTGGTGGCCCTCATCACCTTACCAAGGCACGTGGCTCGTGCCCATCACCGCGGCTTCAGAGGACGAGCAAGATGAGCTGCCCTGCCTGGGCATGGAGGAGCTCATCCAGCTGTCTGGAGGGCGAGCACTTGCCCTCCTTCTGTTGCCACGCTTGGTGCCATGCCTGCTGCCCCTCTTTGCACTCACGTGTGCCCCCGAGCACGCGGCTGGGTCCTTGGGGTGCGTTACCCCAATGCCCCACACGCTGGTGGGGAGGAAACGCCGCAGACCTGCCCGTAGGTCTGTCCCCACGCCCGGGGGACCGCGGGGCTGAGCTGTCCCTGCGGATGGACCAGACCTGGCTCAGTGCTGGCCGTCCTGGGGGGGCACAAGGCCCCCATTCCCCCCTTCCCGAGCCCCCGCTGGCTGCTAGGACCCAGCAGCCGTCCCTGTGGGACCGCCGCGAGTGCAGGCAGCGCCGGGAGTGACAGCTGGTGCCATCCGCAGCTGGCGGGCAAACAGGATGACGAGTGGGTGACGGGGCGCGGGGAAGGGGGAGCGTGGCCTCGCGCGGGGCCCCCGTTCTGCTGCGGGAGCGACGCCGGCGAGCAGGACCCCCGGTGAGGAGGGGAGCATCACCCCGTGTCCCCAGGAGCAAAGGTACAGTGGGTCCTCCTCACCCAACTCGGGGTCCCCCCAGCCAGGGGAGCAGGGATGGGGCGGTGGGCTCGTGCTGCCCCCACTCGGGGTGTGCTGGTGCGGCTGGGGCAGGAGACGGGGGTGTCAGCCTGGCAGGGGTCTTGGCAGCGCTGTCCCTCACCAGACTGGGGAAACCTGGACCCCAGCCCTGGGCTACGCAGGGTGCCATGGCCTCGCCGGGCACCTCTCCCTGCTCCAGCATCTCAGGGAGGTTCAAGTCGTCTCTGGGTTTCTCTGTGGCTCTTCCTCATTTTAGACTTCTCCTTCACGCCCCGCTCCCCTCCCCACAGGCAAGAAGACAGCAGCCATGGTTGTGGTGGGGTTTCCCTCTAAGGGACGCAGGAGAAGAGCCCTTGCTGCCCAGGCACCGGAGCTGCTGGCTTAGCTCGCGGAGGGGATGGCGAGCCAAACGGAGCTGAACACCACAGGCAGCCTAGAGCTGCTCTCTGTCCCTGAGCAGTCCATCGTCCAGGAGGTGGTGGGCCTTCTCTGCATGGTCCTGCTCACCCTCACCGCCCTGGTGGCCAACATCGTGGTGATGGTTGTCATTCTCAAAACTCCCCTTCTCAGGAAGTTCATCTTCGTCTGCCACCTCTGTGTGGTTGATCTCCTCTCTGCCATTTTCCTCATGCCCCTGGGGATCATCTCCAGCTCCTCCTGCTTCAACAGGGTGATCTACAGCATTGCTGAGTGCCAGGCCTTGATATTCCTGAACGTCTGCTTCATCAGTGCCTCCATCCTCACCATCTCCATCATCAGCGTGGAGCGGTACTACTACATCGTCCACCCTATGAGGTATGAGGTCAAGATGACCATCAGGCTGGCGGTGGCCGGGGTGATCTTCATTTGGGTCAAGTCTGTTCTCATCACTGTCTTGGCACTGGTGAGCTGGCCTCACGGCAATGGGGCCACCAGTGCCAGCCGCTGCACAGTCTACTGGAGCCCTGGGGCCCACAAGAAGGTTTTTGTGATAATCTTCAGCATTGTGTGCTTTATTCTGCCCACCATCATCATCTTTGCTGTCTACTGCAGCATCTACCGCGTGGCCCGGATGGCATCCCTGCAGCAGGCACCCGTGCCAGCACAGGCAGTTGCTCCGAGGCACCGATCAGACTCCCTCGCCAGCCAAGCGACCATCATCACCACCAGGAACCTGCCGCTCCCCAGGCTGACACCAGAGCGCTTTTTGGGGAGCAACAAGGCCATCCTCACCTTGGTCCTCATTGTGGGACAGTTCTTGTGCTGCTGGCTGCCCTTCTTCGCTTTCCACTTGCACTCCTCTGTCGCTGTTGGCACAGTGGGCGGTGGGCATGGGGAGATGGTGGTCACTTGGATTGCCTACTCCTCCTTCGCCATCAATCCCTTCTTCTACGGGCTGCTGAACCGCCAGATCCGAGAGGAGCTGGCCCGGCTCCGGCGCAGCTGTCTCAACCGGCCACTGGGCCAGGAGCTCTGTCTTTCTGTCTCGGAGGCTTCTGTCCAGGAAAACTTCTTGCAGTTCCTCCAAAGAGCGACTTGCACGCTGGAGACCCACGCCAGCTGTATCAGCCCCAGCCCCAGGAACAGGCTGGAGCAGACCAAGATGGGCTTCCCCATCCCAGGTCAAGTTCCCGAAGAGAGCAGCTGAGAGGCGGGAGGCCCTGTCCCACCGTGCTGGGCAGAAGGGTGGGCAGGGGACCTGCCAGGGACCCACTGGACCTGCTTGGACCCAGCCTCTTGGATCTGGAGGAGTCCTTCTTCAGGTTTTGCCTCTTCTCCAAGCTTATGGTGGAAGATGGCTTCTCCAACCAGGAGAAGACAGCAGATCTGGGGAAGCCTCGTCTCCCTTCTGCAGGCTGAGGTCGTCTCTGGCTCCACCAGCACAGCCCAGTTGCATGGATGGGCAATCCTCAGGATACAGGATGCCAAGGGGCTCCTATGCGAAGGCAGAGGAGGGGTCACCTCCATCTTCGTCCCCCTGCTGGGACCATTGGTGGCCAGCAGGGAAGAGCAATGCCCCTTGCACCCTTCCCAGGAGCAATGGCCCAGCTAACACCACTAACACCGGTAACACCAGGGCCCCAGGAACTCTGCTGAGCCTGGACGGCTGACATGGAGCCCTTCATCCTTGGCTGTTTAACCCAAAACTAACATCTGGGTGGAGCTCCTGTCACCCGTGGTACTTATCAGGGGGACAACACCCGCAGGGCTGGCTCTGGCCGAGTCTGGGTTTTTCCTGCTGGCGTGGCAGCATGTGATGCCCATGACCATGCCTGTGGCCATGCCTGGCTGTCTGTCCCCCACAACTGGTAGGGGCTGCCCCTCCGGGGGGGACGCTGGCCGGCCGGGGGTCCGTGCCGGGCTGTTCAGGGACACAGCTGCCCAGCTGAAGCGCAGCCAGCGGTGCCACGTGCCAGCCAAACTGGGCTGCTGGCCACGGGTGGATGTGGTGGCTCAGGGTGGTGGGGGGACTGTGCGGGGTGCCCCTGGGCAGTGGCAGCCAGAGGGGACCCACTGCTGTCCCCCTCTGGTCTCATTCCTTCTGAAGGGCTTGGGGACCCTCCCTCCCATGGGGCCCTCAGTGCAAGCAAGGGGACTGGGCCCTGCTTGGGGGACGCTGGAGGGGTACATCACCCCCAGCCCACCCACAAAGGTCCCAGGGATGGTGGTGGCACAGTGGGTTGGAGACCCCTTGGCCCCAGTAATAAGTAGGGGGCTGGGGGAGAACTGCCCCATGGCAGGGGGCCCGGGAGACCCCCAGAGAGACTGGGGCTGAGGGCCAGCACCCTCCTGGCCACAGGACGCCCCTCTGGCCACCGCCTCATGTCCCCAGGAGCTGGGGCTGCTCCCGGCGGGGGAGTGTCTCCACCCCAGGTGGGGGATATTATTACGATTTTCGTGTAAATTTTATCTTTTTATTAAACCATTGATAAGTTACAAAGGAGGAAAAAATATAGACTTATATATACAGCATTTCCAAGCCAGCAGGGACCGGCTCCAGGATGGGGTTGCTGGGAGGCGATTGCCCCGAGGTGGCCCAGGGAGGGTCCCCCACCAGAGCCAGGGGATGGAGGACAGCCCCCCTCGTCTGGCGGGACCTCTGTTGGGTACCAGCCGGAGGGTGGGCAGGAGCGATGGCAGGGTGGGCAGGGCGAGGGGCGGGAGGCGAGGTCCCACCCCGGCAGGGGGCACTGGGAGAAGGGACCCTGCGCTGGCAAAGGCAGCCCCCCGCCCCAAACCGCGGCATGCGGTCCCCGTGCAGGAAAATTGGGGAGGGAGGCCCAGCGCTGCTGGGACAGGCAGCAGGCAGTGGAGCAGCCCTTTTCTTCAGTGAGCATCGCTGCCGGCAAGACCCTTCCTTTCCCTGGGGTTGGGGCAAGGGGGTCCACCCTGAGCACAGGGTGCCTGGCAGGGGCCGGGGGACAGGCTGGGCAGTGGTGAGGTGTCCCTGGCACCTGGTGGCACCCGGGACCCCCTCACCCACCCGTCAGCGGGGCTCAGTAGGGTGAGAACTTCTGCCGGTCAGCTTTCTTGGTGCCATTGGCCGCCGAGATCTTGGTCGTGTAGGTGGCAGTGCCGCCGTTGGGACCGGCCACGGAAGATGGGGACAGCGCCAGGAAGGACACCGGCTTCAGGCCGATGAAGTTGGAGAGGGAGATGGCGTAGGGGGTGCCCAGCAGGGCTGGGGGGGCCGGGGCGACGGCGGGCAGCGCTGCGCCAGAGCCCGGGGTAAGGGGCTGGGAGAAGCCCACGCCGAGGTCCATGGAGCCAGGGCCTGGCGGCGCCTGGGAGGTAGATTTGGCCGTCTCTAAGCTGGGGAAGTGAGCGAGATGGGTGGGGTGGTGAGCACCATGGTGAAGAGCAGGTCCCCTGCCCCAACCTGCCCATCTTAGGGTGCAGGGACTGCATCCATTGAGGCACAGGTCTCCATGGCACATCCTGTGCATCCCGCTGGGCTAAAAAGCTGGGGCTCAAACCCCCCAGGGTCCTGGGTCCCACACCCACTATCTCAGGACCTCAAAGCACCACCCAGCTCATCCATCCTGGGGATGCTGGGGCTGGCATCCCCGACAAGCTGCCTTGGGGTGCTGAGGAGGTGCCACTCCTCGTTAGCAGCCAGCATGTCCCCCTCGGGCTGGCACCTACCAGGATGTGATGAGGTACTGAGCCAGGGTGATGCTGACGGGGGACCCCGTGATGGTCACGTGCCGCTCGCTGGAGCCCTCGGTCTGGTTCCCGATCTTGATGTGGGCGCCTGACATTTGCCGGATCTCGCTGATCTTGCTGCCGTGCCGGCCAATGATGCAGCCGATGAGCTGGAGGGGCAGGGACCGGCGTGAGCTGGGAGCAGCTGAAGGAGCCATGCCAAGCAGGGAGCTCCCAGGGGCTCACCTGGCCACCTGCTATGTCGGGGAGGAGTGGGGAAACTGGGGGAAGGCAGGGCACTGCTTTCCTTGGGCAGACTCTGCTTTTTAGTCTCACTCAGCCCCCCCTCCCCAGCTGGATCACCAGGCTGCAACATCCCAAGGCTCTTCCTTGGCGTTGACCAAGCCCTTTCTCCCTCCCGTGCCTCAGTTTCCCTTTTCTCCCAGCTGCTTCTGTCCCAGCAGCCCGTCCTGCTCCTGAGCCCTGGGGGCTGCGGCAGTCTCCCCTGTATGAAGCAGTGGGTGCTCGCCCCTGCAAAGTGGCTGTGAGGTGGGACACATAGGCGGGGGCAAGCTGTGGGCCCCCTCGTCATCCCTGGGACCCACACGTACGTCATTGGGCACCAGGAACTCCTGGGAGCTGCTCTGGGAGCTGGCGTCCAGGCCTGGAGAGAGAGACACGGATGTTAGTGGTGGGTGGTCTCCAGCAGCTCCGTGTCCCCACCCCAGTCCCATGCTGGGACAGTCAGAGGCCCTGGGGACAAACCGGAAGGATCCCAGGGGAGAGGCAAGGAGGGTGGGACACAGGCACCCGTCACCTTTTGGTGCCGGTCTTCCCCCACTGCGGGGTTGGGGGGCTCTGGTGGGTGCAGGGACCCCAGGAAACCAATGAGAGGGTCGTTCTGGGGGGCAGGCAGCCACACAGGGGGGGCTGGGACTGGAGATGGTGCAGGGGATGGGGATCCCCAACCCTGAGAGGGGCATGGGAGATGCTCACCTGGCACCATGGAGGGTGCGTGGGCCAGGGAGGCAAAGGGGAGCGTGTGGCCTGACAGCTGCTGCAGCTTCGTCACCTGCCCGGGCAGCAGGAGGAGGAGGAAGGAGGCGTTAGGGGTGAAGGCAGAGGGTCCCCTGTCCCCTCCCGGGGCCAGACACTGGCAGCCAGTGCATCCCAGGACAGGCATCCCCGGCAGGCACAGACACGGTGCCCACGGGGGCAGAGAGGGGCTGCCACAGGGACAGGCTCACCTCCGCGGGAGAGACTCCGCTGTACTGGCCCTGCATGGAGAAGCCCTGGGGAGGGAAAGAAGGGGCATCAATGAGGGGCCAAGTAGGGACCCCTGCCTCAGGCCACTCCCCTGGGGCAGGGAGGACACCCCGAGCCCACCGGCGCTGCCCCTCAGGGCCCCCTGGCCACCCCGTGCCCTCGGGGGGGCTGCGGCCCCTTACCTGGTTGGCAGAGAGCAGGATGGTGCCCAGGGAGAGGCCGGGGTGGTAGGGGATGGTGGCCCCCTTCGGAGGCGACTGGAGAGGGAGGGAAGGAGGTGGAGGGGATGAGAGATGAGGCTGAATGCTCTCGCAGCCCCCTGGAACCCCTTTGCCCCCACCTCGCACCCAACAGGCTGGGCATGGTCCCCAGCACCGCCGAGGCAGGGTGCTCCTATGGGCACCAGTGCCCGGGTCTGGGTGGGCACAGGGAGCCCTGGGGAGGGGGAGGCAGGCAGCGTGTGTCCCCCAGGCTGGGCATGGGGCTCAGCGGGTACCTCCAGGATGACGGCGCAGATCTGCCTCACGCACTGGATGATGGTGTCTGGCACCCCCGAGACGGTGACGGCCCGTTCGGTGGAGTTGGGCAGCAGGTCACCAGCCACCTGCACCTGCGCCCCTGTGCTCTGTCGAGGGGGCAAAGGGAGACGTTGGGGTGTCTTAGCCGCTCCCCCATGGGACTCAGCACCTCGCACCTCCCCTGGTCCCTCCTTGGCCCCTGGGGACCTTCACAGGACCCGCAGGGTGATGCTCCATTCCTGCATCACGTCCCAGAGCTCCTGCAGGGCCGTGGCAGCCCCCAGACTGAAGAGTCTGTGCCCCCCTGGGGTAAGCCCGCACCCAGGGCACCCTCAGCCTCACCTCCCGAATCTCCCGGATCTTAGCTCCCGCCTTGCCGATGAGCGAGCCGCACTGGCTGGCTGGGATGACGAGGCGCAGCGTCACCGGCGTTCTGCCCGCCGCCGCCCCATCGCTCCCTGCTCCCAGGTCCTGCGAGGTGGGGGGGAGATGCAGTGTTGGACCCCCATGAGCCCCACCAGCATGGGGCTCTCAGCTCAGGGGGTACCTGGCAGGGGTGCGGGGGTCTGCCTACCTCCTCCAGCTTGAAGGCGATCATGGAGACAGCGCGGAAGACGGCGTCAGTGGAGCCGGTGATGGTGGTGATGCGCTCCGGGCAGGACCCCTCCGAGATGGTGATGCGCGCACTGCTCTGGGGACGGTGTCACACCCCGTCAGGGACATTGTGGGCCCTGAGCTCAGTGTGTGTGTCCCAGGGAAGGGCTCATCACGACTGGAACTGGGCTTTCCCCTCAACACCTGCCCCAGGCGGCCCTCCCCAGGGTGCGGCCGTGCCTCCCCTGGATCCAGCTGGGAATGGGGGGGGCTGTGGCCGGGCACGTGGGAGCCACCAGGTGCAGGCAGGACAGGCAGCAGGACCCCCCCCCCGCCCCCCGCACACCCTTACCTGCTCTCGTATCCTCTTAACAGTCTCTCCTTTCTGCGGGGAGAGGAACGGGGCGAGTGGTCAGGTCTGGGGGTGCCTGAGGCTGGCAGCGTCCCAGACCCCAAATCTTACCTTGCCGATGATGCTGCCGATCTCCTGCAAAGGCAGAGGTGAGGGTGGCCCCGTCAGCAGGCAGCTCCCTGCCCGCCACATCCCTCCTCTGCCCACAGCCCCGCCAGCGGGCAACAGGCAGGCCCTGTGGCCACCGAGCAGCTTGCTGGTGACACTGGGGCATAGGAATGGGCCCCTCCCTGGCTTAGGATGAGGGAAGAAATCCTTCTGGGAATGCCGTTCCCAGGGGGATTGGGAGCAGGGGAGGAAAGCAGTGTGCAGCAAGGAGCTGGTGCTCCAGCGTGGCCCCCCCACCCCGGGCACTGCTGACCCCGCCATGAGCAGCGCCGAGCCCCCCGCCGTTACCTTGCCGTGCATGAGCATGCGGAGGGTCAGGGTGATGCTGAGCTCCGTCTCCTCGGGGCTGCCACCCACGCCGCTGGCTCCGTCTGGCGACGCCATGGCGGGAGGGCGAGCTGAGCCTGCGGGACACGGCGTCTCCAGAAAAGGGGGAGGCCCCAGCTAACCCCTTCCCCCCTCAAATCTGTAGCCTGAAAAGCACCTATGGCTGGGAAAAGGGGAAACTGAGGCAGGGGCAGCACTGTGTCCTCCGGCTGAGCAGGCTCGCGCAGTGCCGTGGTACCCACTGCACCCATTCTGGGAGGTCCCTAAAAGGGACCCGCCACTGCATGTCTGCCTGAGCCCGCATGCAGCTGCCTCCAACCTGGCCCGCGCACGGCTCTGGCCCGGAGCCGGCGCTGCACCTTCAAGAAGCCGGGAGCCAGAGGGATGTTTGGGGAGAAGGGGAAAAGTGTGGGGAGGGTGGCTGTGGGGTGGGGTTTGGTTTGCAGGTGCTGGCTGGGGTGGTGGCAGGCGGAGGTGGCCTGGGTGGTCTTCTGCAAGCCTTCCTCCCTTCCCTGGTCCCCATCCAAAGCCCCAGGGGAAACTGAGGCGTCTCCCTGCCAGCCTGACCCAAACCACAGCGTGACGCCCAACACCGGGTGCTGCTGTACCCTGTCCTTCCTCCCCGAGCCCCCCAGGGCCCCCTCCCGGACCCCGTGCCTGTGCAACGGGGGCGGCTGAGACCCCGGTGGGGGCCGGGAGCAGGACAATGGCCGTGTGTCCGGGCACGGGTGGGCGGCTGCGACACCGCTGGCTCCCGGGAAGCCGGGTGATGCCAAGCGGCTTTGAAACAAAGCACCCGTGTTGGGGCTGGGGCCCGTGTCTGCGGGCATGGCGGGGGGGTGGGACCGGTTATTTTAGGTGCTGGCAGGACTCGCCACCGCTACGGCACATCTCCCGCATCAGGGTAACAGGGCGGGAGGGGGACAGGTGGGTGTCTCTGCAGCCCCTTGGTGCGATGGGGGTGGGACCCTCCATCTTCCACCGGGAAGGCGGAAAGGCTGGGGAAGCAGGTTATTCCCATTCCCGATGGAGGGGAGCCTGGAATGGGGGGAAAGGGGGGATGTACCCCCCTATAAACCCCCTTCCCGCACCGTCCGGAGCCGTGCGTGGTGTCGGCGGAGTGGGGCGGGGGGACAGCCTGCCCGAGCCCCCCCGGGAACGAACGGCAGCAGAGACCCACCGGGGACAAAAGATCCCGCGGGGAGAGAAGGGACGAGGCTGGCAATGGGGCAGGGGGGAGGCAGCAGGGCCACGGGTGTCCCCCCCTGCCACGGGGAACACGGGGACGCCCGGACGCCCAGGGCCCCGGTGATGGGCACGGGGCACGGCCGGCGTGGGGACAGGCACGAAGCTGGGCACCGCCCGTCCTCCTTCGGGTGGCCAAGGCAGGTGACACGGGTAGGGGACACGGGAGGAAGCCCCCACCCCGTCCCACGG